>JADRCC010579998.1:0-18570 GCA_019843855.1 Hylomyscus alleni
TCAGGAACCAACAGTCATCTCTCTTTAAGATCTCTCAATATTAATGGACTCAACTCACCTATTAAAAGATAAAAGCTAATAGACTGGATATGCAAATAAGATCCAGCATTTTGCTGCATACAAGAAACACAATTCAATAACAAGTACAGACATTATCTCAGAGTAAAAAAGACGGAAAAAGGTCTTCCAAACAAATGGTCCCATGAAACAAGCAGGAGTTGCCATCCTAATATCCAACAAAATAGATTTTTCAACCAAAAGTTATCAAGAGTGATAAAGAAGGACATTTCATAATCATCAAGGGGAAAATCCATCAAGAGAAAGTCTCAATTCTGAATACCTATGCCCCAAATGCAAGAGCACCCTAATTCATAAAAGAAACTTTACTAAAGCTCAAAACATACATTTAACCACACAAAATAATAGTGGGAGATTTCAACACCCCCACTCTTACCAATGGACAGGTCATTGAAACAGAAACTAAACACAGACACTATGAAAATAAGAGAGGTTATGAACCTAATGGATTTAATGGGTATCTATGAAATATTTTACCCTAAAACAAAAGAATACACCTTCTTCTCAGAACCTTATGGTACCTTCTCCAAAATCAACCATATAATTGGTCACAAAACAACTTACAAATGATACAGAAATATTGAAATAATCCCATGACTCCTATCAGATCACCATGACCTAAGGCTGGTCTTCAATAATAGAAAAACGTACAGAAAGCCCACACACACATGGAAACTGAACAGCTCTTTACTCAATGATAACTTAGTGAGGGAAGAAAAAAAAAGAAAGAAATTAAAGACTTCCTGGAATTTAATCAAAATGTTGACACATCATACCCAAACTTATAGGACACAATGAAAGCAGTGCTAAGAGGAAAATTCATAGTACTAAGTGTCTGTAAAGAAACTGGAGAGATCTTGCACTAACAACTTAACAGCATACCTGAGAGCTCTAGAACTAAAAGAAACAAACACACCCAAAAGAAGTAGAAGGCTGGAAATAGTCAAACTCAGGGCCAAAATCAACCAAATACAAACAGAGAAAACAATACAAAGAATCAGCTAAACCAAAAGCTAGTTCTTTGAGAGAATTAACAAGATAGATGAACCCCTAGCCAAACTAACAAAAGGGCTGAAAGGCAGTATCCAAATTAACAAAATCAGAAATGAAAAGTCATAACAACAGAAATGGAGAAAATTTTAAAAAATCATTAGATCGTACTATAAAAGCCTATACTCAATAAAACTGGAAAATCTAGATGAAATGGATGGTTTTCTAGACAGATGTCACATACCAAAGTTAAATCAAGAAGCGGTAAACTACCTAAACAGGCACATATCAGACAAAGAAATAGATGAAGTCATTAAAAACCTCCCAACCAAAAAAAAAAAAAAAAAAAAAAAAAGCCCATGGCCAGATGAATTTAGTGCAGAATTCTACCAGATCTTCAAAGAAGACCTGATACCAATTTTCCTGATACCAAATTATTCCATAAAATAGAAGAGAAGGAACAATACCTAACTCATTCTATGAAGCCACAATTACTCTGATAGCTAAACCACACAAGGACCCAACCAAAAAAGTGAACTTCAGACCTATCTTTCTTATGAATATCGATGCAAAAATACTCAGTAAAATTCTTGCAAACTGAATCCAAGAACACATCAAAACCATCATTCACCACAATCAAGTAGTCTTCATCGTGAGGATGCAAGGTTAGTATAATATATGAAAATCCATTAATGTAATCAACTATATAAACAAACTCAAAGAAAAAAATCACATGGTCATCTCCTTAGATGCAGAAAAAACATTTAACAAAATACAACACCCCTTCATGTCAAAAATATTGGAGAGATCAGGAATTCAAGGCCCATACCTAAACACTATCAAAGAAATTTACTGAAAACCAACAGCCAATATCAAATTAAATGGAGATATACTTGAAACAATCCCAGTGAAATCAGGGACAAGACAAGGCTGCCCACTCTCCCCATAGCTATTCAATATAGTACCTGAAGTGTTAGCTACAAAAATAAGACAACAAAAAGAGATCAAGGGGATACAAATTGGTAAAGAAGAAATAAGGTGTCACTATTTGTGGATGATATGATAGTATACACAAGGGACCCAATAAATTCTTCCAGATAACTTCTCCAGCTGACAAACAACTTCAGCAAAATGGCCAGATATAAAATTAACTCAAGTAAACCAGCCTTCCTTTATACAAATGGTAAACAGACTGAGAAAGAAATTAGGGAAACAACTTTCTTCACAATAACCACAATTAATATAAAATATCTTGAGGTAACACTAACCAAACAAATGAAAAATGTGTATGACAATAACTTCAAGTCTCTCCTGAAAGAAATTGAAGAAGACCTCAGAAAATAAAAAGATCTCCCATGCTCAAGGATTAGCAGAATTAACATAGTAAAAATGGCCATCCTACAAAAGGCAATTTATAGATACAATGCAGTCCCCATCTAAATCCCAACACAATTCTTCAAAGACATGGAAGGAACAATTCTCAAATTCATCTGGAAAGGAAAAAAACCCAGAATAGTGAAATAAATTCTTAACTATAAAAGAACAGCTGGGAGAATCACCATCTCTTATCTTAAGCTTTACTACAGAGCAATAGTGATAAAGACGGCATGGTATTGGTACAAAGACATTGATCAATGGAATAGAATTGAAGACCCAGAAATAAAACCACACACAGTCACTTGATCTTTAACAAAGATGTCAAAAATATACAATGGAAAAAAGAAAGCATCTTCAATAAATGGTGCTGGTCTGACTGTAGAATAATGAAAATAGACCATATCTGTCATTTTGTACAAAGCTCAAGTCCAAGTGGATCAAGGACCTCAACATAAAACCAGAGACAGTGAATCTAATAGAAGAGAAATTGGGAAAGGGCCTTGAACTAATTTGCATAGGGGGAAATTTCCTGAAAAAAAAACTCCAAAGGCTCATGCTCTAATATCAAGAATTTTTAAATGGGACCTCATGAAACTGGAAAGGTTCTGTAAGGCAAAAGACATAGTCAATAAAACAAATCGGCAACCTACAGTTTGGGGAAAAAAGTCTTCACTAACCTCATAGCTGATAGAGGGCTAATATCCAAAATATATGAAGAATTCAAAAAGTTAATCACCAAAAAAAAACAAACAACCCAATCAAAAACTGGGGTATAGAACTAAACCTAGAATTCACAACTGAGGAATCTTGAATGGCTGAGAAGCACCTAAAGAAATGATCAAAGTCCTTAGTGATCAGAGAAATGCAAATCAAAAGAGCCCTCAGAATGGCTAAGATCAAAACCTCAGGTGACAGCACATGTTGGAGAGGATGTGAAGAAAGAGGAACACTGCTCCATTGCTGGTGGGATGGCAAACGGGTACAACTACTTTGGAAATCAATCTGCAGGTTCCTCAGAAAATTGGAAATAGATCTACCTGAAAACCCAGCAAAACCACTCTTGGAAATGTTCATAGTGGCCTTATTTGTGATAGCCAGAAGCTGGAAATAACCTAGATGTACCATGACAGAAGAATGAATACAACAACTGTCGTTCATTTACACAATGGAATACTACTCCGCTATTAAGAATGAGGACATCCTGAGTTTTGCAGGCAAATGGATGGAACTAGAAAATATCCTGAGTTAGGTAACTCAGACCTAAAAGGACATGCATGGTCTGTATCAATAATAAGTAGATATTGGCCAAAAAAAAACAAAAAAAAAACAAAAAACAAAAAAAGGACAGAATACCCAAGAATATCAAAGATAAAGTCCACAGAGCTCAAAAAGATCAACAAGCTGAATTGCCCAAGTAAGGACACCTCAGTCCCACTTGGGAGAGAGAAGAAACCAATCAAAGGGGGAGGGAGGGACCTGGAAAGGAAAGCGGACAGTGTGGGGAGTGGGCAGAGAGGAACCTGATCTGCTATTGGGTGATGGAAAATGACTGAAGCCCTAAGGACCTGCAGAAAGAATGGAAGCAGGCATGGAGGTAGGAGGTTGGGGGGACCCTCCAGAATGCACCAGAGACCTGGGAGGTGAGAGACTCTCAGGACTCAAAGGGAGAGACCTTAGATGAAATGACAGTAGAAAGAGGGAACTCATAGAGCCCAACTCCAGCAAGAAGACAGGACATCACGTGAGGGAGGGTGTGCATCCCAAACTCTGACCCATAATTGTTCTTGTCTGAAAGAATTACAGGGATGGAAATGGAGAGAAGCCTAAGGAAAAGAAGGTCCAGTGACAGGTCCAAAGAGGGATCTAGCTCAAAGGGAGTTTCCAAAGCTTGACACTATTACTGAGACTATGGAGTGTTCACAAAAAGGGACCTAGCATGACCACACTCTGTAAGACCCAACAAGCAGCTCAAAGAGTCAGAGCCTGACAGTTACACCCAACCAATGGACAGAAGCAGCTGACTCCTGTTGTTGAATTAGGGAAAGACTGAAAGAAGCTGAGGTAGAGGACAACACTGTAGGAGGACTAGCAGTCTCAATTAACCTAGACCCCTGAGATCTCTCAAACACTGGACCACAAAACAGGCAGCATACACTAGCTGATATGAGGCCCCCAACACACATACAGCAGAGGACTTCCAGTCTGTGTTCATTCAGAGATGATGCACTTAACCCTCAAGAGACTGGAGGCCCCAGAGAATTTAGAGGTCAGGTGGTGTTTGGGGTGCAGACATCCATGTGGAGACAGGGGCGTGGGGAGGAGGTATGGGATATGGAGCAGTAGAAGGGTGGATGGGGAGGGGAATAAAATATGGAGTGTAAAAATCAAACAAATAAATAATTTTTTAATAAAAAAATTTAAAAAACTAAAAAAAATATTGCTATCAGTCCCTTTCCTGTTTAGGCAACCGGAAACCTGTTTGGCTAGGATGTGAACTGAAAAGGAGGGAATGGAAAAGAAAAAAAGAATTAAGATGCTTTATACTGGCAAATATTCACATATACATATATATTCATACATTTATACATACATTTACATTTTCATTCACGTTCTCATTTACACATTAGCACATTCACTTTCTTCTTGGGCCCAATCACCTGTCTAATACACCTACAAGAATTCATGCAGACTTACATACAGACATATACCTACACACATACACATAGGCAAACAGGCGCATATATTTGAATGGACAGTTGGATGTGGCAGAGCTTCCCAAGTCAATTAAACCAACAATTCTATCCCCCCCCCGTCATTTTTATACCATCTTAAACAAAACATTCTTTAGAAAACTACCTCAGAGACAAAATGTTACATAAAATGGGAGTTACAAAGAGATATTAATATTAAATTCAATGCAGTGTTTCATTCTATATGCTCATTATAATTGAAAGCACCAGTTTTCACAAGACCTTGCCTTATTATAATGCATACTTGTAGCTATGTCCTTGGACCTAAGAGTTTTTCCTTCAACACATATTTGTTTCAAGTCTACTTCTCTTTCTAGTGTAATTATGAAAGCTCATGGTATTTCTTATAATGTAGCATTTACTTTCTCTTATGAGGAGTGAACATATTCTTTTTTTTTCAGTATGTGTACAGAATTTTAAAATTCTCAGTATTCTTCCAAATTAACAGATATTTCTAAATATAGTACATGACACAAAATTAGTTTACATATTTATATATAATATAATTAAATATTTATATTTATATAAATAATATAAATATATACTTATATTATTTATTATTCATATTTATATTAATTATATTATTTATATTATATTAATATAAACACATTATTTATAAATATAAATATAAATATAAATATTATAAATAAATATCTATATATTAATATTTAAATATTAATATATTTAATATTAATAGATATTTATTTACATTATTTATATAAATATAAATAAAATTATATAAAAATGAATAAATTTATTTGTTTCTTACTTTGGTTTATTTATATTTTTGTCTAAACTTATAATGAGGAAAACTTTAAAATTTAAGAATAAAATTACATATTCCTGAGTTTTTTACTTTTTAATAAAACAACTAAAATTTATTTTAAAATACACCTCTTAGTATTGACATTTTTATTTTTATTAAATATTTTCTATATTTATATTTCAAATGTTCTCCCCTTTCCTGTTTTCCCCTCTGAAATACCCCCTATTCTCTCTCCCTTCCACTTGCTCACCAACCTACCCTCTCCCACTTCCTGGCCTGGCATTTCCCTACACTGGGGCATAGAGTCTTCACAGGACTAAGCGCCTCTCCTCCCATTGATGACCAACTAGGTCATCCTCTGCTACATGTGCAGCTGGAGCCATGAGTCCCATCCTGTGTACTCTTGTACTCTGGTTGGTGGTTTAGTCCCTGGGAGCTCTGGGGGGTACTGGTAAGATCATATTGTTGTACCTCCTATGAGACTGCAAACCCTTTCAGCTCCTTGGTTCCTTTCTCTAGCTCCTCCATTGAGGACCCTGTGTTCAGTCCAATGGATGGCTGTGAGCATCCACTTCTGTATTAGTCAGGTACTGTCAGAGTATCTCAGGAGACAGCTATATCAGGCTCCTATCAGCAAGCAATTCTTGGCATCCACAACAGTGTCTGGGATGAATCTGCAGGCAGGGCAGTTTCTGGATTGTCATTCCTTCAGTCTCTGCTCTGCTTTTTGTCTCTGTAACTTCTTCCATGGGTATTTTGTTTCCCCTTCTAAAAAGGATCAGTGTATCCACATTTTGGTCTTCCTACTTCTTGGTATTCTGAGCATCGGAATACCAAGGGGTATTATCCCTGGGCTAATATCCAGTTATCACTGAGTGCATACCATGTGTGTTCTTCACAGGGCCAAGGGCCTCTCCTCCCATTGATGACCAACTTTGTAATCCTCTACTATACACATGCTGCCAGAGCAATCAGTCCCACCATGTATAGTCCTTGGTTGGTGGTTGAATCCCTGGAGCTCTGAGGGTATTGGTCAGTCCATATTGTTGTTCGTCCAGAGAGGCTGAAAACCCTTCAACTCCATTGGTTCTTTCTCTAACTCCTTCATTGGGGACCCTGTACTCAATTGAATGGATGGCTGTGAGCCTCTACATTTGTATTAGTCAGGTACTGTCAGAGCCTCTCAGGAAACACCTATATCAGGCTGGAGTGGCCTTCTTTCAGTCTCTCCTCCATAGTTAGTCTCTGCAACTCCTTTCATGGTTATTTTGTTCCCCCTTTTAAGAAGGAATGAAATGTCCACAGTTTGGTCTTCCTTCTTCTTGAGTTTCTTGTGGTTTGTGGATTGTACTTTGTGTATTCCAATCTTCTGGGCTAATAACCACTTATCAGAGAGTGCATACCATGTGTGTTCTTTTGTGATTGGGTTACCTCACTCAGGATGATATTCTCCAGATACATCCATTTCCTTAAGAATTTCATAAATTCATTGTTTTTAATAGCTGAGTAGTACTCCATTGTGTAGATGTACCATAATTTCTGTATCTATTCCTCTGTTGAAGGACATCTGGGTTGTTTTCAGTTTCTGACTATTATAAATAAGGTTGCTATGAACATGGTGGAGCAGGTGTCCTTATAACATGTTGGAGCATCTTCTGGGTATATGCCCAGGAGTGGTATAGCTGTGTCCTCCAGTAGAACTATGTCCAATTTCCAGAGGAACCGGCAAACTGATTTCCAGAGTGGTTGTACCAGCTTGTAATCCCACCAACAATGAAGCAGTGTTCCTCTTTCTTAACAACCTACCCTGCATCTGCTGTCACCTGAGTTTTTGAACTTAGCCATTCTGAGTGGTGTGAGGTAGAATCTCAGGGTTGTTTTGATTTGCACTTCCCTGATGACTAAGGTTGTTGAACATTTCTTTAGGTGTTTCTCAGCCATTTGATATTCCTCAGTTGAGTATTCTGTTTAGCTCTGTACCTTATTTTTAATATGATTATTTGTTTCTCTGGAGTCTAACTTCTTGAATTCTTTGTATATATTGGATATTAGCCCTCTCTCAGATATAGGATTGGTAAAGATCTTTTCTCAATCTATTGGTTGCCTTTTTTCCTATTGACAATTTCTTTTGCCTTTCAGAAGCTTTACAATTTTATGAGGTCCCATTTGTTAATTCTTGATCTTAGAGCATAAGCTATTCGTGTTCTATTTAGGAAATTTTCCTCTGTGCCCATATGCTCAAGGCTCTTCCCTATTTTCCTTTCTATTAGTTTCAGTGTATCTGGTTTTATGTGGAAGTCTTTGATCCACTTGGACTTGAACTTTGTACCTGAAGATAAGAATGGATCTATTTGCATTCTTCTACATGCTAACCACCAGTTGAGCCAGGAGCATTTGTTGAAAATGCTGTCTTTTCCTCTGCATGGTTTTAGCTCCTTTGTTAAAGATCAAGTGATCATAGGAGTCTGTGTTCATTTCTGCAACTTCAGTTCTATTTCATTGATCTACCTGCCTGTCACTGTACCAGTACCATAGAGTTTTTATCACAATTGCTCTATAGTACATGTGGGGTCAAGGATGGTAATTCCACCAGAAGTTCTTTTATTGTTGAGAATCCTTTTCCCTATCCTAGTTTTTTGTTATTCCAGATGAATTTGCAAATTGCTCTTTCTAACTCTATGAAGAATTGAGTTGGAATTTTGATAGTGATTACATTGAATTAGTAGATTGCTTTTGGCAAGATAGCCATTTTTACTTTATTAATCTTGCCAATCCACGAGCATGGGAGATCTTTTCCATCTTCTGCCATCTTCTTCGATTTCTTTCTTCAGCGACTTGAAGTTCTTGTCTTACAGATTTTTCACTTGCTTAGTTAGAGTCATACCAAGGTATTTTATATTATTTGTTACTATTGTGAAGGGTGTTGTTTCTCTGCTCAGCCTGTTTATCCTTTGTTTAGAGGAAGGCTACTTTGCTGAAGTTGTTTATCAGGTTTAGGAGCTCTCTGGTGGAATTTTTGGGGTCACTTAAGTATATTATCTATCACCTGAAAATATGATAATTTGATTTCTTCCTTTCCAATTTGCATTCCTTTGATGTCCTTTTGTTGTCTAATCGTTCTGCCTAGGACTTCAAGTACTGTATAGAATAGATAGGGATAGAGTGGGCAGCCTTGTCTTGTCCCTGATTTTAGTGGGATTGCTTCAAGTTTCTCCCCATTTAGTTTGATGTTGGTTACTTGTTTGCTGTATATTGCTTTTACTATGTTTAGATATGGACCTTGAATTCCCTATCTTTCCAAGACTTTTATCAAGAAGGGGTGTTAGATTTTGTTAAATTCTTTCTCAGTATATAATAAGATGATCATATGGTTTTTTTTCTTTGAGTTTGTTTATATAATGGATTACATTGATGGATTTCCACATATTGAACCATATCTGCATCCCTGGGATGAAGCCTACTTGATCATATGGATGATCATTTTGATGTGTTCTTGGATTCGGTATGTCAGAATTTTATTGAGTATTTTTGCATTGACATATGTAAAGGAAATTGATCTTAAGTTCTATCTCTTTGTTGTGTCAATGTGTGCTTTACGTATCAGAGTAATTTTGATGTCATAGAATGATTTGGGTATAGTACCTTCTGTTTCTCTTTTGTGGAATAGTATGAGGAGTATTGGTTTTAGGTTTTCTTTGAAGGTCTGATTAAACGAGGCACTAAAGCCAACTGGTCCTGGACTCTTTTTGGTTGGGAGACTATTAATGATTGTTTCTATTTCATTAGCAGATATGAGACTGTTTAGATCATTTATCTGATCTTCATTTAACTTTGCAACCTGGTATCTATCTAAGAAACTGTCCATTTATCCAGGTTTTCCAGTTTTGTTGAGTATAGACTTTTGTAGTAGTACCTGATGATCTCTTGGATTTCCTTAGTTTCTGTTGTTATGTCTCCCTTTTCATTTCTGATTTTGTTAATTAGGATACTGTCTCTGTGCCCTCTAGTTTGTCTGCCTAAGGGTTTATCTATTTACTTGGTTTTCTCAAAGAACCAGTTCCTGGTTTGGTAGATTCTTTGAATAGTTCTTTAATCTGTATCCCTTTGATCTCCTTTTGTTGTCTAATTGTTCTGACAATATTGAATAGATAGGGAGAGAGTGGGCAGCCTTGTCTAGTCCCTGATTTTACTGGGATTGCTTCAAGTTTCTCTCTATTTAGTTTGATGTTGGCTACTGGTTGGCTGTATATTACTTTTACTATGTTTAAGTATGGGCCTTGTGTTCCTGATTTTTCCAAGACTTTTATCATGAAGGGATATTCGATTTTGTCAAATGCTTTTTCAGGATCTAATGAGATGATCACATGATTTTTCTCTTTGAGTTTGTTTATATAGTTAATTTACATTGATGGATTTCCATATATTGATTGACCCATCCTTGGGATGAAGCCTACTTGATCATGACGGATGATCGTTTTGATGTGTTCTTGGATTTGGTTTGCAAGAATTTTATTGAGTATTTTTGCATTGATATTCATAAGCCAAATTGGTCTAAAGTTTTCTTTCTTTGTTACGTCTTTGTGTGGTTTAGGTAGAAGAGTAATTGTGGCTTCATAGAACGAATTGGGTAGAGTACCTTCCTTTTCTATTTTCTGGAAATGTTTGAGGAGTATTGGTTTTAGGTCTTCTTTGAAGGTCTGATAGTACTCTGCAAAACCCATCTAGTCCTAGGCTTATTTTGTTTGGGAGACTGTTAATGACTGTTTCTATTTCTTTAAGGGATATGTTAATATTTAGATTGTTTATCTGATCTTGATTTAATTTTGGTACCTGGTATCTGTCTAGAAAATTGTCCATTTCATCCAGGTTTTCCAGTTTTGTTGATTACAGGCTTCTATAGTAGGATATGATTTTTTTTTAGATTTCCTTAGTTTTTGTTGTTATGTTTCCCTTTTCATGTCCAATTTTGTTAATTTGGATACTGTCTGCTTAAGGGTTTATCTATTTTGTTGATTTTCTCAAAGAACCAGCTTCTGTTTTGGTTGATTCTTTGTATAGTATTTTTTTTTCACTTGGTTGATTTCAGCCCTGAGTTTGATTATTTCCTGCCATCTACTCCTCTTGGGTAAATTTGCTTCTTTACGTTCAGATGCACTATCAAACTGCTAGTGTATGCTTTTCCAGTTTCTTTTTGCAGGCAACCACAGCTATGAGTTTTCCTCTTAGGACTGCTTTCATTGTGTTCCATAAGATTAGGTATGTTGTGGCTTCATTTTCATTAAATTCTAAAAAGTCTTTAATTTCTTTCTTTATTTCTTCCTTGACCAAGTTATCATTGAGTAGAGTTTTGTTCAGCTTCCACATGTATGTTGTCTTTCTCTTGTTTATGTTGTTATTGAGGACCAGCTTTAATCCATGGTGATGTAATACGATGCATGGGATTCTTTCAATCTTATATCTGTTGAGGCCTGTTTTGTGACCACTTATACGGTCAGTTTTGGAGAAGGTGCTGCATTTGGAGCATAAATGTTCAGAATTGAGAGTTCTTGGCAGATTTTTCTTTGATGAATATGAAGTGTCCTTCTTTATCCTTTTTGATAACTTTTTGTTGAAAATTGATTTAATTTGATATTAGAATGGCTATTCCAGCTTGTTTCTTTGGACCATTTGCTTGAAAAACTCTTTTCTAGACCTTTACTCTGAGGTAGTGTCTGTCTCTGTCACTGAGGTGCATTTCCGGCATGCAGCAAAATGTTGGATCCTATTTACATATATAGTCTGTTAGGCCATATCTTTTTATTGGGTCATTGAGTCCATTGATGTTAAGACATATTAAGAAATAGCGATTGCTGCTTCCTGCTATTTTTGATGTTATTTTTATGTTTGTGTAGCTATTTTCTTTTATTTTGTTGAAAGATTACTTTCTTGTTTTTTTATGGGTGTAGTTTCCCTGCTTGTGTTGACTTTTTCGATCTATTATCCTGTTTTAATGCTGGATTTGTGGAAAGATATTGTGTAAATTTGTGTAAATTTGTTTTTGTCATGGAAAATCTCGGTTTCTCCATCTATGGTAATTGATAGTTTTGCTGGGTATAATATCCTTGGCTGGCATTTGTGTTCTCTTAGGGACTGTATATCATCTTCCCAAGATCTACTAGCTTTCATAGTCTTTGGTGAAAAGTCTGATATAATTTTGATAGGTCTGCCTTATATGTTACTTGACCTTTTTCCCTTACTGCCTTCAATATTCTTTATTTTTATTTTTTGTGCATTTGGTCTTTTGATTATTATGTCATGGGAGGAATTCCTTTTTTGGTCCAATCTATTTAGTGTTCTGTAGGCTTTTTTGTATGTTTATGGGCATCTCTTTCTTCAGGTTAGGGAAGTTTTCTTCTATAATTTTGTTGAAGATATTTTCTGACCCTTTAAATTGGGAATCTTTTATACCTATTATCCTTAGATTTGGTCTTACCATTGTGTCCTGGATTTCCTGGATGTTTTGGGTCAGGACCTTTTTGTTTTTTGCATTTTCTTTGACTGCTGTGTCAATATTTTCTATGGTATCTTCTGTACTTGAGATTCTTTCTTCTATTTCTTGTATTCTGTTGGTGATGCTTGCATCTATGACTCCTGATCTCTTTCCTAGGTTTTCTATATCTAAGGTTGCCTTTCTTTGTGATTTCTTTATTGTTTCTATTTCCATTTTTAGATCCTGGATGGTTTTGTTCAATTTCTTCATCTTTTTGGTTGTGTTTTCCTGTAATTCTTTAAGAGATTTTGTGTTTCCTCTTTAAGGGCTTCTAACTGTTTACCTGTGTTCTCCTGTATTTCTTTAAGGGAGTTATTTATGTCCTTCTTAAAGTCCTTTATCATGATCATAAGGTGTGATCTTAAATCAGAGTCTTGCTTTTTTGGTATTTGGGGTATCTTGGGCTCTCTGTGGTGGAAAAACTGGGTTTTGATGATGTCAAGCAGACTTGGTTTCTGTTGCTTATGTTCTTGCTCTTGCCTCTCACCATTTGGTTATCTCTGGTGTGGTTATAGCTGGACTTGCTATCTCTGAATGTGTTTTTTCCATCCTGCAAGCCTGTGTGTCAGAAATTCTGGAATACCAGTTCTCTCCAGGAGGAATTTGGGTATGGAGAGCTGTGGTAAAGGGTCAGCTCTGGGGTATAGATGGAAACTGGAAGGATCCTGTTCTTGGCTCTTCCTATGTTCCTGTGTCCTGATGGCTCTGGGTGGCCTCTTGACCTAGAAATTTGAGCAGAAGTGGTGGTCTTACCTGTGCTCATAGGCATGTCTGTACTCTTGGGAGACCAACTCTCTCCTGGTGGTATTTGGCTTTGGAGTCCTGTGGCACAAGATCAGCTCCAGGTATAGACAGAAACCAGAAGACATTGCTCTACTTTTTAATTGCTCCTTGATTGTTTAGTATTGTCTGTATTCAAAGTAGCCCAACAATGAGCAGCTGTGAATGGGAAGTTCAAGAATCTAATAGTTACTCAGTCCCATGAGGCTAGTTGTTTTAGCTGGTCTTCTGTATAAGCTGTGTCTTAGGATTTCTATTTCTGTACAAACATCATGACAAAGAAGCAAGTTGGGGAGGAAAGAATGCCCTATGCTGGGGCATCAAGCCTCCATAGGAACAAGGGCCTCCCCTTCCACTAATGCCAGATAAGGCCATCCTCGGCTACATATCTATCTGTAGCCATGTATCCCTCCATTTTCTTCCTAAAATTATTTGAATCATTTCAGGAATTCTATAGGGTCATTAATTCATCCAAACCTCATTAATTTATGAAAGTTCATCTTTATGCTGACCTGCAGTAAATCTGATCATTGACAGAATGAGCTAATGCTCAGGGATTATTATATTAATTTGATAATAACAGAAGAGGCATATAAACTCCAAGAAGTAATCCTGATATGAAATTTCTTTGGAACCTTGCCATCAAGCTCACCCATTATAGACTTAGCAAAAGCACTTGGCTACCACCAGGAAGGCCACCTGCTAGTCTTAGTTTATCCTCCATGACTCCTGATACTATAATTCAATGGAAATGGAGGTACAACACACTAAAACTTTTGAGAAACAATGAAAGGAGTGCTAAGTGAAAAATTTATTGCAGGAAGTGCTTTATAAAGAAAGTGGAAAGATATCATACAAACAACTTAACAGAATGTCTGAAAGCACCAGAACAAAAAGAAGCAAATATACCCAAGAAGAGTAGACTGCAGGAAATAGTCAAATTTGGGGATGAAATCAATTAATTATAAACAAAGAGAACAATAAAAAGAATCAGCAAAACCAAGATCTGGTGCTTTGAGAAAATAAAAAAGATAGACAAACCAACAGGCAAAGTAACTAAAAGACAGAGAGATAGTAGTCAAATTAACAAAAACAGAAAAGAAATGGGACACATTACAACAGAAACTGAGGAAATTAAAAGAATCATCAGTTCCTACTTCAAAGCCTGTACTCCACAAAAGTGGAAAATATAAATGTATTTATAGACAGACACCATGTACCAATGTGGATTAGGTAAATTATGTAAACTTTCCTATAACCTAAAGGAAATTGAAGCAGTCATTAAAAGCATTCCAAAAGAAAAAAAAGCCAGAGCAAGATGGTTTTAGTGCAAAATTCTGCCAGATATTCAAAGAAGATCTAATTGATATTAATTAATTCCTCAAACTATCCCTCAAAACTGAAACAGAAGGAACACTACCTAATTCATTCTGTGAGGCTACAGTCATCCAGATACACTAAACACACAAAGAGTCAACAAAGAAAATTTCAGGCCCATTTTTCTTGTCAGCATCAATGCAAAAATACTCAGCAAAATTTTCACAAAACCAAATCAAAGAACAGATCAAAACATCATTCACCATGATCAAGTAAGCTTCATCCCAGAAATGCAAGAATGGTTAAATATATGAAAATCTATTACTGAAATCTAAAATATAAATAAACTGAAAGCAAAGAATCACATGATTTTCTCATTAGATGGTGAAAAAACCTTTGACAAAATCTAATACCCCTTCGTGTTAAAAGTCTTGGAGAGATCAGGAACTCAAAGCACATACTTAAACATAATAAAAGAAATATACAAGACCACAAGCAACATCAAACTAAATATTGAGAAACTTACACAATTTCCACTAAAATCAAGGACAACACAAGGCTGTCCACTCTCTCTCTATCTACTCAATATTGTACTTGAAGTTTTAACTACAGCAATAAGACAATGAAAGGAGATCAAGGGGATATAAATTGGAAAGGAAATCAAAGTATTGTTAGTCATGAATGATATGATGTACAGCTAGAAAAAAAAAAAACTTCTGTAGCCTTATATTTTTACAAATGATAAACAGGATGAAAAAGAAACTAGGGAAACAACACTATTCATAATAGCTTCAAGAATATAAATAATATAAATATAATATAAATAACTGTAACCAAGTAAATGAAAGATCTATATGACAAGAATTTCAAGTCACTAAACAAAGCAATTGTAGATGATTTCAGAAGATGGAAAGATCTTTCCTGCTCATGGATCAGTAGGATTAAGAGTGAAAATAAAATGACCATATTACCAGAAGCAATCTATATATTCAATGCAATCCCCATCAAAATTCCAACACTTTTTATTTTTTATTTTTTGGTTTTTTGAGACAGGGTTTCTCTGTATAGCCCTGGCTGTCTTGGAACTCACTCTGTAGACCAGGCTGGCCTTAAACTCAGAAATCCACCTGCCTCTGCCTCCCAAGTGCTGGGATTAAAGGTATCAACACTGTCTAGCTTTCAGAACATTTTTTTATAGACCTTGAAAGACCAATTGTCAATTTCATGTGGAAAAACAAGAAACCCAGGATGGTTAAAATAATTCAGAACAATAAAAGAACTTCTGGAGGAATTACCATCTCTGATCTCAAGCTGTACTACAGAGCAATAGTGATAACATCTGCATGGTATTGGTGTCAAAAACAGACAGGTTGACTAATGGGATAGAATTGAAGAACCAGAAATAAACCCACATACCTCTGGACACTTGATTTTTGACAAAGCCAAACCACTCAATGAAAAAATGAAAGCATCTTCAATAAATGGTGCTGGTCTATTCTGCCTGTGGAAGAATGCAAGTAACTCCTTATCTAACACCCTGCACCAAACTCAAGTCCAAGTGGATCAAAAACTTTAACATAAATTCAGATAGAATATTTTATCTAATAGAAACTAATATAAGTGGGAAATAGCCTTGAATCACATTGGTATAGGAAACAATTTTGTGAAGAGAATATCAATGACTCAGGCTCTAAGATCAACAATTGATAAATGAGACCTCAGGAAAGTAAAAAAAAAAAAACAAAAAAAAAACACAAAAAACAACCAAATCCTTCTGTAAAACAAAGAAAACTATTAATAAGACAAAATGGAAGTCTACAGATTGGGAAAAGATCTTCGCTAACTTTACATCTGACAGAGAGCTAATATCAAAAATATAAAAAGTTCTCAAGAAGTCTGAGTATAACTAACTAAATAACACAGCTTAAAAATGGGATACAGAGTCAAATAGAGTTCTCAACAGAGAAATCATGAATGGCTGAGAAGTACTTAAACATTCAATATCTTTAGTCATCAGAGAAATGAAAGTCAAAAGGACACTGATATTTTATCTTCCACCTGTCAGAATGACTAAGATAAAAAATTCAAGCAACAGTGTATGCTGGCAAAGCTGTAGAGAAAGAAGAACACTCCTCCACTGCTTGCGGTGGAATTTCAAACTTGTACAAACTCTCTGGAAATTAATCCACAGTTTCTCAGAAAATTGGGATTTGTCATACCTGAAGACCCAGATATACCACTCCTGGGAGTATACCCAAAAGATTCTCTACCACATTACAAAGACATGTTCTCCACTATATCCAAGGCAGTTTTATTCATAATAGCCAGAAACTGGAAACAAACAGATGTCCTTCAGCTAAAGAATTGTTATAGAAAATGTGGTTCATTTACACAATTAAAAAACCTATCCAGATAATAACAAGGTCATCACAAATTTGGAAGACAAGTGGATGGAACTAGATAAGATCATATCCAGAATGAAGTAACCCATACCCAAAAGGACATGAATAGTATATACTCAGTGATAAATACATATTAGCCATAAAGCACAGGGTACCCATGATATAACCCACAGACCAAATAAGTTAAACAAAAAGGAAGGTCAAAGGTAGGATGCTTTAATATCATTCAGAAGGGGAAATAAAATAATCATAGGAGCCAGAGAGAGAGGGTACTGGATGGGAGAGAGGATGGAAGGCAATGGGAGGTTTCAGTATCAGGTGTGGGGAGAGACAAGAGAGAGGCCCAGTGGGACAAGTGAATGAATGAATGGAAATATACAGCTATTGTTTGTGTCGGGGCAGGGTGTCTAGGAAGTTCCAGAGACTTGGGAGGGGGGAGGCTCCCAGGAGTCAATGTGAGTGACCTTATCTTTAATACTCAAGAGTTGAAACTGAAGAGACTACCGCCAGTAGTCAGAACACCTAGTGGAAGGGGGGAGGCACCTGCCCTACTATATAACTTTCTACCCCAAATTTGTCCTGTCTAAAAGAAAATTCAGTGACAAAGATGGAGCAGAGACTGAAGGAATAGTCAACTCATAATTTGTCCAACTTGAGACCCACCCCATGTACAATCCCTGACTCTATTAATGATACTGTTATACTTGTAGACAGGAGCCTGGCATAACTGTCCTCTGAGAGGCTCTACCCAGCAGGTGATTGAAATAGATACAGATACCCATAGCCAAATATTGAATGGAGGTCAAGGACTCTTATGGAATAATTGAGGGAAGGATTGAAGACCATGAAGGGGTCAGGAACTCCACAGGAAGACCAACATAGTCAACAAACCTGGACCCATAGAAGCTCTCTGAGACTGAGCCACCAACCAAACAGCATACATTGGCTTGACTAAGGCTCCCAAGCATGTATGTGCAGCTCAGACTCCATCTGGGTCTCCCAACAACTGTAGAAGGGGCTGTCCCTAAAGCTGTAGTCTGACTGTAGAATCCTTTCTCCAACAGGGCTATCTTGTTTGAGCTGAGTGGAAGAGGATGCACCTAATCCTGCAGAGATTTGATGTGCCAGGGTAGGAGAATAACCAGGGGTGGAGGTGAGAAAGAGAGGGGGAAGGACCCTGTTACTAGGGACTAGGAGGGGAGCAGTGTTTCAGGTGTAAACAAATAATAATAATAATAATAATAATAATAATAATAATAATAATAATAATAATAATAATAAAGAAATCTGAACCCACAAATAAGAAAAGCCTGTAATATTTTTCTTTCTGCTTCTGACTTATGGTGATGTTTAGTTACATCTGTTTTCCAGGAAATAGCACAATTTCACTCTTTTTCATGCCTGAATATGTACTCTATCCTGTTGTGTATTGTTCACCTAGACTGGTTGCATAACTTGGATATTATACTCAATAAACATGCCTATATGGGAGAGAAGTCAAAGTAGTATAAATAAGAATTTGATTAGAATCAATTAATAGATTTCTGAAGATGATTGAAAAGTACAGGGATGGTTTTTTTT
>JADRCC010579999.1:0-11775 GCA_019843855.1 Hylomyscus alleni
ATCCCAGGAGTAAAATTTGTAGATTTCACCTCAACACAACAAGGGTGTCAAGGGATGGCACCCATGGACTTAACTCTTAAGTCCAGACAGGATGATCAGATAACTGTAAAGGCAGTAGAGAGGAAAGGTGGGATTTTTGACCAACAACAAAAACTGCTTGAATCAGAAAATACATTGCCTATGGAGTCAGATCAAGAACCCAAACCTGCAGGTATGAAACCCATAGAGATCAACTCTAATGTACAATTCAAAGATACAACCTCATTTGAATTGGCTCCTGAGCCAGTTGTTTAAAGTGTAAAAGCTGAAGAGTTCCAAAATGAACTACAGGTGCCAGGTATGAACCATTGCCAGTTGACTCCAGAGTCGCAGATAAACCAAGAGAAAGGCTTGGAGCCAATGTTGGATCCACACCTTCAAGGTGTGAAAACTGTGGCACTAAATACAGAACCCCAAATTGGAAGCACAAAGACTGTTCAATGGATACCAATATCTGGGTTTCAAGCTGAGAAAGGTATAGGGTCAGACTCAAGGTCACAGTCTCAAGGAGCCAGAACTGCAGCACTGAAGCCGCCTGTGCTATGGAGAGGTGTGAGGTCATCTGAACTGACTGCCAGGTCAAAACTTCAAGGAGAAACATCTATGACATTTCATCCTGAGCCACAGTTACAGGCAGTAAAAACCTCTCCATTAGCAATAGGGTTGCAGGAACCCAAAACATTTCACTTGACTTCAGGGCCACAGCCTCAAGGCATCACAACCAAGGAGTTAAACAAAGAGCCACATGCTGAGAGTGTAAGTTCCATTCAGTGGATTCCTCTACAGGGGCAGGAGTTCCCCGGTGTGAAGTTCTTAGGATCCAATAGTAGGTCACCACCTCCTGGTGTCAAAGGGACAGAACAGAAACCCTCCATAAAATTTGGAGGGAGGACGCCATCGGAGATGACTCAAGGGCCAAAGCTACAAGGGACAAAATCTGGAGATTTTAACCTCAGCCTACAAGAACAGTGTGTGAAGACCCTCCAGTTGTCACCAGGACCAGAGCTACAAAAAGGGGGAAACTTTGCATCATCTTCAGAATCTCAGTCTCAGTGTGTGGAAACTGTGTCATTGCACCATGGACCACAGCTTGAAAATACAAAATCTGTCTTCCAAGATAAGAAACCTATGCAGAATCTTGGATTACAGCCTCAAGGAATCACATCCAAAGAGTTAAAATCCTCAGTACAAGAAAGGGATGTGAAGACGTCTGAGGATTTTAAGACATGGCCCAAGACAGAAGGTAAAGAACCTTCTGGGTCAGCCCAGGAATGCTTGTCTCATGGGTTCAAAACCATTGATTATAAATCTGAGCTGCCGTTTAGATGTATGAAAGCAGGGGATCCAAACTTACGGTCTATGATCAGTAAACTAAAATCAATGACATTCAATCCCAGGTTCCATATAGAAGACAGAAGCTCTCCTGAATTGACCCCTGGGTCACAAGAAGTGAAACTGTTAGTCATCCCTGGGAACACAACAGCCTCAATACAGGACTTCTTCAGTGTTTAAACAAGAGTTCCAGTCTTCAGAAGTGAAATCTGGGGTATTAGGCCAAGGGTCACAGTCACAAAACAAAAATACAGGCTTGCAAAGTGACAAATCTGGGTTGTCACTTCAGACAAAGCCTCAGGGTATGAAATCTGAGCCCCAGGGGCAAAGTACAAAGTCTTCTGTCTTGACACCTGAAACAAAGTCCCAAAATATGAAATTTAAGTTAAATCCCATCCCTACCATAGGGATGATACCACATCAAGGCACAGAGAATATGTCATTGACTCCAAAAGTGCCACTCGAAGATATAAAATCTGCAAACTTGGCCCCAAAACCATGTTCACAAAACACCAGCTCTGATAACATAGCCCATGTACCACTGCTTGAACATATGAAGATTCCATTAGACTGTAGTAGTTTAATTCCTGAAACCCTGATGGAAAGTACAAAAGCTGGTGAGTTGACCACCCACCTTTATGCAGTAAAATCTTCTGGTGTGAGCCTCAATTTAAGTTATTCTTTCCCAGAACCTGAAGGGCTGACTGAAGAGCAACAAGCCTCAGAAACAAGGGTGAACTCTGACACTAGTCATCAGGTGGAAGAATCTGCTGTGTTGACACAATCATCAGTAGGAATGACTCCAGCACCACTGAGCCAAACCTCAGAATCTATGGAGATGAGCTTACCACCATTCCAAGATACTGTTGAAACTAGGACCTAAGTTGTAAATGAAGTGAAGACTCTAGAAATACAAAGTAAAATTATATTCTGAATTTGCTACCAGAATTACAAGTGCCAACCATAAACCCAGAAGTGATGGGCCCAGAACCACAGGTACTAGATGTGGACTTTGCTCATGTGATGCTAGAACTTTGTTCAGAAGTTACTAATCTATATGAGTCTATTTGAATACACAGAAAGCACCGAATTGACATTTCCTGATGTTGATGATACCCAGGGGACCATTGTAGAAATATATTCAGAAATGGGATCTCAGGGGTTGAACTAAGACTGCAAAGTGAGGAATCAGAGTCATTGGCACAAAAAATTGAAATTTGAAGAATAAACTTGCAAACCATCTGTACTACTTGTAGAACCTATAGAGTTAACTACAGGACCCACACCACATATTATAGATGTGATCCCAGGGCCACAGCTCCACAATGTCAAGTCTATGCAAACATACACAGGAATAGGCTTACAGAGTGAGATACCTGTGGATTTGGTACAACAGTCATGTATAGAGCCAGGGCTATATAGTTTACCAGAAAAAGAGTCAGGAAAGACAATAGCCAAAGACTCTAAATTCTGTCAGGTTCACCCTGTATCAGAGAGAGAGTATAGAAGCAATCAGGATGAAAGATGGGTTAAATCAATACTCGGAAAGACATAACATAAAGTCTTAAGATATCCAGTGAAGAAAATCACCAAGGGACCTAAAACACAAAACACAAGGCTCTACAAAATCAGCACAAGCACAAAACACAATTATCCTGGAACACTGAGGGATCTGTCAAGAAGACATTGAAATCACCCAAACAAGCACTGTTTCTTCTAAGAAATCCTCCCAACCCAAATTCTTCCAACTGTTTTTCCATGGCAGGCATTCCAAGCAGCACACCGACTGGTGAATTTACTGGAAAGAAACTTGAGCACAATAAGAAGTCAGACAATTTGTGGTCAATCAAAAACTTTCACTCCCAGCAAAGAGCAATGGATTATTGCTTAATGGGAGATAGCAAAGGAGCCAGGACACCAGTTGTCAGCCACAGGTCAACAAGGTCAACCCCTAAGCAAAAGGACAAGTTGCAGGGAGCAAGTGAGTGCTGTAGACAAGCTCAACAGCTCAAGCAAGCGAGCTCTCTCCTACCCAAGACCCTTGCAACTGCTTAAGACCATGGTTTGTGGAAGAGATGTCTTTAACAAAGCTACTTCAGTCCATAACTTTTAAAAGACTTCAAAATGTCTGCATTATGGTAAAGAAAAGCTGTAGTGATGAAATATCCAGTCTAGAGCCTAAGAACTGTTCTAAAGTAGGAGCCAAATTTCAGGCCAAAGAGAGGATTGTATCTAACCCCCTCTTGAAGGGAACCCCGCAGAGTCACTTGGGGAAGAAACCCATGAACAAGGAAGAACCACAAGGCTTCTTCAGGGAAAGAACTCTGAAAGGACCCATCACAGGCTTCCTCAGAAAATTCATCAGCGAAGTCTCTCTGAAAGGAGACATCACAGTCCTTCTCGGAGAAGGCATGGTAGTCCCTCTGACAAAACACTTTGAAGTTTTTCTGAGAGGAGTCATCACAGTCCCTCCCAGAGAAACTGTCTTAACTCCTCTGTAAGAACCAATCATAGTCTCTCTGACAGAAACCATAACAGTCTCTTTAAGGGGAGAGGCCACAGTCCCTCAAGGAGGAACTCTTGAAATGCCTCAAGGAGGAGCCCTTGTAGTCCCTCAAGGAGGACCCCACACAGTCCCTCAAGGAGAAGTCCTCGAAGTCCCTCCAGGAGGAACCCTCAGAGTCCCTCAAGGAGGCACCCTTAAAATCTCTCAGGGAGTAGCTTTCGAATGCCTTCCTGGAGGAGCCCCACACGTCCCTCAGGGAGAAGCCCTCACAGTACCTCAAGAGGAGCCCTTGTAGACCTCTAGAGAGAACAGGACACAGTCCCTCTGTGAAGAAGAGCCTACAGTCTTTCCAGGAGGAGCCAACAGAGTCCCTCAGTCTCCTCAGTCCCTGCCTCAGTCCCTCAAAAAAGAGCCATCTCGGGCTCACAAGGAGGTCAATGGACAGTCATTCAGAACAGAGCCATGGCAGATACTCTGAAAGATTGTTTTCCATTCCCAAAGGCTGGAAAGGACATAGTTCTGGATTAAGCAAGTACAGTTCATGTAAGCCCAGGCTACACAGGCATTCTTCCAGACTCATCTGCAGTCATTTGGAGAGAACTCACTATGGTCCCTCTGAAATCAGACACAGTCATCATCCTGAGAGGATGCACCGAAGTCACTATAAAGGGAATGTGTCATCACCGAAGTCACTATAAAAGTCATCACGGTCACTTTGAGAGACCCTATCACAGCCCCAAAGAAAGACTCAAGCATTGTTCCCCTAAGGAGAGATCCAGATATAGCTTGGCTAAAGAGTTCATGTCTTCCAGGGAGCATACCAAAAAATCCAAAAGCTAGACAAGTTTGGAGGCATGAAGTTAGTGGATATGGAGAGATCTGCCCCTATTAAGTGTATTCCTGCTCAGCTGATGTCTCAACCCTTAGCAATGAAAGAGTTACCTGGGAGGTGAGCGGAAGAGAATGGGTCTGAATTTCAGATTAATAAAGGGGCTATTTGGACTCCATTTGCATCTGTAAGACCTCTTATGGGATGGGTAGTGGGATGGGTAGGACTAGGTGTGCAAATGCAGGTTTGCCATGGACCCCTTAAATCTTCAAACTCTTCTCATTTGCTCCAACCCTCTAGCCCCAATGGCCTCCTTACTCCCCACTTGTGATGGTCTCAATGGAAGCCAAGACTAGTGATCAAGTAACTCCTTTCCCCCTGCAGCCCACTTGGAAGCTGCTAGGCTGAAGTAGATATTCAGAAGAGGGATAGTTGCCTCAAAGACCATACGTGGCAGAGGCCTAGAAAGGGGAAGTAAGTGACCTTGGTCTGGCCAGAACCCTTGGGTAAAATTGTTAGGCTTGGAGGGGAAGTGATGTCTTCCAGTCATAGTGCAGTCATCACCAGGAGTTTCTTGGTGTGATCATTATACTTTAGAGACACAACTGTCCAGCCTAGAACATTCAGTCCTTTGAAACCTTCACAGTCCCTCAGGAAGGAGCCCTCAAGGGCACCTCTTTGAGGTGCTCTCAAAAAGCCCTCCAGGAGTAGTCATTACAACCCCTCAGGCAGTATCCTGCGAATTCCTTCTGGGATGAGCCCTCACAGATCCTCAAGAAGTCCTCCCAGTCCCTCAAGGAGAAGTGCTCACAGTCTCTCAAGGAGAAATGTTCACAGTCCCTCAATGAGAAGTGCTCGAAGTCTCTCAATAAGAACTGTTCCCAGTCTCTAGTGCAGAAGTCCTCACAGTTGTTCAAGGAGGAACATTTGTAGCCCCTCAAGGAAGAGCCCTCAAATTCCTCCTGGAATAGCCATCACAATCCTATGGGAAGTACACTTCAAAGTCCATCAGGGAGGAGCCATCTCAGTCTCACAGGGAGGAACTATCAAAGTCCCTCAAAGAAAATACCTTGCAGTCTCTCAGTGAGGAACCTTCCCAGTCACTCAAAGATGAGCCCTCAAAATGCCACCGAGTGTATCTATCACAGTCCCACAGGTAGTAGTCTTCGAAGTCCTTCAGGCAGGAGCCTCACAATCCCTAAGAAATCCTTGCAGTTCCTCAAGGAGAAGCCCTCCCAGACACTCAGGAAGAACTCCTCAAAGTCCCTCAAGAAGGACCCCTAGAAGTTCCTCAAGAAGCTGTCCTTGCAATCCTTCAAAGAGGATCCTTCACCGTCCCTCAAGGAGGCATCCACAAAATTCCACCACGGATAGCTATCACAGTCCCTCAAGGAGTAGCCTTCATAGTCCTTCAGGGAGGATCCTTCAAAGCCCCTCAAGCAGAAGTGCTTGCAATCCCTCAAAAAGAAGACCTCAAAGTCTGCCAAGCAGGACACTTCACAGTCCCTCAAGGAGGGGCCCACGAAATTCTTCCAAGGTAGCCATCACCATTCCTAAGAGAGCAGCATTAAAAATCCTTCAAGTAGTCCTTGCAGTACCTCAAGGAAAACTGAAGTCCTTAAGGGAGAAAACCTCACAGTACCTCAAGGAGGCTCCCTGGCAGTCCCTCAAGGAGAATTCCTTGCATCCCCTCATGGAGGCACCCTAAATATCCCACCAGCAGTAGCTGTCACATTCATTTAAGGAGTAGCATTGGAAGTTCTTCAGGGAGGAGCTCTCATAGTCCCTCAAGGAGTAGTCCTTAAAGTCCCTGAAGGAGAAATTCTCAAAGTACCATGAGGAGAAATGTTTGCAGTCTCTCGAGGAGAAGTCCTTAAAGTCACTCAAGGAGGAACCTTCACAGTCCCTAAAGGAGGAACCCTTGCACTCCCTCAAGAAAAAGTCTTTAGAGTACCTTAGGAAGCAGCCTTCAAAGTCCTTCAGGGCAGAATCATCTCATTCCCTCAAAGATAAGTCCTCACAGTCCATCATGGAGAAGTGCTCACAGTCCCTCAAGGAGAAGTGTTCAAGGTTCCTTGAGGAGAAATCTTCAAACACTCTCAAGGAGGAAACTTAGCAGTCCCTCAAGGAAGGGTCCTCAAAATACTTCCAGGAGTAACCATCACAGTTGCTCAGGGAGTTCCATTTGAAGTCCTTCTGGGCGGATCTCTCAAGAGTCCCTCGAGGTGATGTGCTTGAAGTCCCTCAAGAAGAAGCCCTCACAGTCCCTCAGGGAGGAGCCACTGCAGTCCCTTAAGGAGTGTACCATAAAATCCTTCCAGGAGTAACCATCATAGTCCCTCAGGGAATTCCCTTCTAAGTCCTCCAGGGAGGAGCCCTAAGACCCTCAAGAAGTCCTTGCAGTCCCTCAATGGGAAGCCCTTGCGATCCCTCAGAGAACAGTCCTTGCAGTACCTCAAGGGGGTACCCTCAAAGTCCTTCCAGGAGTAATCATCAGGGACCCTGAGGGAATTCTCTTCCCAGTCCTTCAGGGAGGTTCCTTGCAGTTCCTCAAGAATTCCTCACCATCCCTCAAGGAGAAGTGCTCATGGTCCCTCAAGGAGAAATGCTTGAAGTCCTTCAAGTAGAAGCCCTCACAGTCCCTCAGGAAGGATCCCTTGCAGTCCCTAAAGGAGAAGTCTTTGAAGTTCCTCAGGGAGTAACCTTCAAAGTCCTTCAAGGAGGAGCCCTCAGAGTCTCTCAGGAAGTCCTGGCAGTCTCTCAAGGAGAACTGCTTGAAGTCTTTAAGGGAGAAACCTTCACAGTGCCTCTGGGAGGAACCTTAGCAGTCCTTCAAGGAGGATCCCTGGCAGTCACTCAAGGAGGTGCCCTCAAAATTCCACCAGGAGTAGCTCTCTGTCATAGTCACTCAGGTAGTAGCATTGGAAGTTCTTCAGGGAGGAACTCTCAGTCCCTCAAGGAGTAATCCTTGAAGCCTCTCAAGGAGAAATTCTCAAAGTACCATGAGGAGAAATGTTTGCAGTCCCTCGAGAAGAAGTCCTTAAAGTCACTCAAGGAGGAACCTTCACAGTCCCTAAAGGAGGAACCCTTGCACTCCCTCAAGAAGTCTTTGCAGTCCCTCAGGAAGTAGCCTTCATAGTCCTTCAGGGAGGAATTATCTCATTCCCTCAAATCCTCACAGTCCATCATGGAGAAGTACTCACAGTCCCTCAAGGAGAAGTGAGCCCTCACAGTTCCTCCAAACACATCAAAGGGATGTGCTTGCAGTCCCTCAAGGAGAGGCCTTTGCATGCCCTCAGGGTGGAGCCAAAGTAGTCCTTCAAGGAGGATCCCTCCCAGTCCCTCAAGAGAAGTCTTTTAAGTCCCTCAGGGCCTTCAAAATATTTCTGGGAGGAGCCCTCAGGAAATCCTTGAAAAACCCTTACAGATAGTCAGGGAGGACCCCTCAAAGTACCTCCAGGTGGATCACTCACAGTCCCTCAAGGAGAAGTATTCAAATTTCCTTGAGGAGAAGTACTCAAAGTCCCTCAAGGAGGACACTTAGCAGTCCTACAAGGAGGGGTCCTCAAAATCCTTCCATGAGTAACCATCACAGTTGCTCAGGGAGTTCCATTTGAAGTCCTTCTGGGCAGAACCCTCACAGTCCCTCAAGGTGATGTGCTTGCAGTCCTTCAAGGAGAGGCCCTTGCAGTCCCTCGGGGAGGAGGCATTGCAGTCCCTCAAGAGATCCTTGCAGTCCCTTAGAGAGCAGGCATTGCAGTTCCTCAAGGGGACACCCTCAAAATCCTTCCAGAAGTATCCATCAGAGTCCCTGAGGGAATTCTCTTCCCAGTCCTTCAGGGAGGTTCCTTGCAGTTCCTCAAGAATTCCTCACAGTCTCTCAAGGAGAAGTGCACATGTCCCTCAAGGAGAAGTGCTTGAAGTCCTTCAAGCAGAAGCCCTCACAGTCCCTCAGGAAGGATCCCTTGCAGTACCTAAAGGAGAAGTCTTTGAAGTTCCTCAGGGAGTAGCCTACAAAGACCTTCCAGAATGAGCCCAATAGTCTCTCAAGAAGTCCTGGCAGTCCATCAAGAAGCCTTCACAGACAGTCAGGGAGGACCCGTCAAAGTCCTTCCAGGTGGATCCCTTACAGTCTCTCAAGGAGAAGTTCTCACAGTCCATCACAGAGAAGTGCTCGTGCTCACTCAAGGAGAAGTGTTCCAAGTTCCATGAGGAGAAGTCCTCAAAGTCGCTCAAGGAGGAAACTTAGCAGTCCCTCAAGGAGGGGTTCTCAAAATCTGTTCAGGAGTAACCATCACAGTCCCTCAGGGAGTTCCATCTCAAGTCCTTCAAGGAGGAGCCCTCACAGTCCCTCGAGTGATATGCTTGCAGTAGCACAAGAAATGACCGTTGCAGTTCCTCAAGGAGGAGCCATTGCAGTCCCTCAAGTTGTCCTTTCAGTCCCTCAAGGAGAATCTCTTGCAGTCCCTCAGGGAGCAGTCAATGCGGTTCTTCAAGGAGGGTCCCTCAAAATCCTTGCAGGAGTAACCATCACAGTCCTTCAGATAATTCCGTTCGAAGTCCTTCACGGAGGAGCCATCACAGTCTCTCTTGTAGTCTTTGTAGTTCCTCAAGGAGAAGTGCTCACAGTCCCTCAGGGAGAAATCATCACAATCCCTCAAGGAGGTGCCCACAAAATCCTACCAGGAGGAGCTCTCACATACCCTCAGGGAGTAGCCTTCAGACTCCTTCAGAAAGGAAGCCTCAGAGTCCTTCTAAAAGTCCTCGAGTCCCTCAAGGAGAAGTGCTTGCAGTCCCTCAAAGAGAAGTGCTCACAATCCTTCAAGGAGAAGCCCTCACAGTCCTTCAGGGAGGAGCCATAGCAGTTCTTCAAGGACGATCTCTTCCAGCCCCTCAAGAAGTCTTTGAGTCCCTCAGGGAGTAGCCTTCAAAGTCCTTCAGGGAGGAGCCCTCACTGTCCCTCAAGAAGTCCTGGCAGTTCCTCAAGTTGAAGCCCTTGCAGCCACTCAGGAAGGACCCCTCAAAGTCCCCCAGAGAACCCCTTGAAGTTCCTCGAGGAGAAGTCTTCACAGTCCATCATGGAGAAGTGCTCACAGTCCCTCAAGTGAGAAATGTTCAAAGTTCAATGAGGAGAAGGCTTCAAAGTCCCTCAAGGAGGAAACTTAGCAGTGCCTCAAGGAGGGGTCCTCAAAATTCTTCCAGGAATCACAGTTCCTCATGGAGTTCCATGTGAAGTCCTTCAGGGATGATCTCTCACAGTCCCTCAATGGGATGTGCTTGCAGTCCCCCAAGAAGTCTTAGCAGTCCCTCGGGGAGGAGCTATTGCAGTACCTCAAGAAGTCCTAGCAGTCTCTCAAGGAGAATCTCTTGCAATCCCTCAGGGAGAAGTGCTCACAGCACCTCAAGGAGAAATGTTCAAAATTCCTTAAGGAGAAGTCCTCAAGGTCCCTCAAGGAGGGATCTTCAAAATCCTTCCAGGAGAATCCATCACAGCCCCTCAGGGAGTTGCATTTGAAGCTCTTCAAGGAGGAGCCATCACAGTCCTTCAAGTTGATGAGCTTGCAGTCCCTCAAGGAGAGGCACTCTCAGTCCCTCAGAGAGGAGACATTGCAGTCCCTCAAGAAGTCCTCACAGTACCTCAAGGTGAAGCCTTTGCAGTCCCTCAGGGAGGACTCATTGCAGTCCCTCAAGGAGTGGTCCACAAAATCCATCTAGGAGTAACTATCACAGTCCCTCTGGGAATTCCCTTCAAAGTCCTTCAGGGAGGGGCCCTCGCAGTCCCTCAAGAAGTCCTTGCAGTCCCTCAAGGAGAAGTGCTCACAGTCCCTCAGGAAGGATTCATCACAGTTCCTCAAGGAGGCGCCAATAAATCCTTATGGGAATAGCCATCACAGTCCTTCAGGTAGTAGCCTTTGCAGTCCTTCAAGGAGAAGCTCTCACAGGCCCTCAGGAAGGAACCATAGCAATCCCTCAAGGAGGATCCCTCTATGTCCCTCAGGGAGAAATTTTTGCAGTCCTTCAGGGAGTCCTTCAGGGAGGAACCCTCACAGCTTACAAAAAATCCTTGCAGTCTCTCAAGCAAAAGCCCTCACAGACAATAAGGGAGGACCCCACAAAGTCCATCAGGAGGACCCCTTGAAGTCCCTCAAGAAGCAGTCCTTGCAGTCCCTCAAAGAGGAACTTTCACAGCCCCTGAAGAAATAACCTTTGAAGTCCTTCAGGGATAAGCTCTCACAGTCCCTCAAGTAGAAGTGCTTGCAGTCCCTCAAGGAGATGTCCTCAAAGTCCATCAAGCAGAGAACTTTACAGTACCTCAAGGAGGGGCCCTTGAAATTCTTCCAGGGGTAACCATCACAGTCCCTCAGGGAGTAGCATTCGAAATCCTTCAAGTAGTCTTTGCACTCCCTCAAGGGGACCTGCTTGCAGTCCTTCAGGGAGTAACCCTCACAGACCCTCTGGGAGGAGCCATAGCTGTCCCTCAAGGAGAATTCCTTGCAGTCCCTCAAAGAGGAACATTCACAGTCACTCAAGGAGGCTTCCTCAAAATCACACCAAGAGTAGCTATCACAGACACTCAGGGAGGAGCACTGGAAGTTCTTCAGGGAGGAGCTCTCACAGTCCCTCAAGGAGAAATGCTTGCAGCCCCTCAAGGAGAAGTCATCAAAGTCCCTCAGGGAGGAAACCTCATAGTCCCTAAAGGAGGAACCCTTGCAATCCCTCAAGGAGAAGTCTCCACAGTCCCTGAGTGAGCAGCCTTTGAAGTTCTTCAGGGAGGAGCCCTCGTAGTCCCTCAAGGAGAAGTCCCCACAGTCCATCATGGAGAAGTGCTGGCAGTCCCTCAAGGAGAAGTCCTCAAAGTTGCTCAAGGAGGAAACTTAGCAGTCCCTCAAGGAGGGATCCTCAAAATCCTTCCAGGAGTAACCATCACAGTTCCTCTTGGAGTTCCATATGAAGACCTTCAGGGATGAGCTTTCAACAGTCCCTCAATGTGATGTGATGTGCAGTCCCTCAAGAAGAGACAATAGCAGTCCCTCAGGGAGGAGCCATTGCAGTCCCTCAAGAAGTCCTA
>JADRCC010580007.1:0-13858 GCA_019843855.1 Hylomyscus alleni
GTAGCTTTTAGAATTAAGGATGGAGGGCTGTGCAGGCTGGGAGAATTGAGGCCTGTTCTTGCAATAATGATCACTGTTTGCTGGGAAATGTCCCCAATGCTGGGTCTGTTTCCTGGATCAGAGAATTCTGACAGAGTTTCCTTATTGTTCTCCCCCATTGGTTGCCTTGTCTTCATTCTCTGGATCCTCATGATGCCTGAGCATGACTCTGCTCAGGAAGGATGGAGGATGTCCTGATAACTTTATTCTGTAGGGTGCCCCTGGGAAAGTTCCTAATGATCTTGCTAACGATGTTTTTGAATATCATAACCTATGTTGCCTTGCCAAAACAGTCCGTGTAGCCAGGGCTGGTTTTCAGTTGGTAGGGATGTCTGCATAACTTTCTCAGTGTTAGAGCATGATATTCAGCAGGCCCTACTCTGGAAGCAAGGAGGTGTTTGGTTTGTTGTAGAGCTTGATAGGATTTCCAGTTCGCATATCCCTGTCACACCTACTAAGCTTAGTGTCAATTTTTTTTTTCAAGACAGGGTTTCTCTGTGCAGCATTGGCTGTCCTGGAACTCACTCTGTAGACCAGGCTGGCCTTGAACTCAGAAATCCACCTGCCTCTGCCTCCCAACTGCTGGGATAGTGTCAAAATTTAATGAGGCAATGGCTGGTCCTTGAGCCTGGGATAGAGCATGGGCAGAGCCAAAGGCCTAACAAAATATCACAGATTTACGTTCTTCTGAGGTATGGCTTCTGAAGATCTGGGCAGTAGCCATAACTGACTCTGAGAACACAGAGATTACTCCTCAGAATAGTAGCCTGAATTTCTTTAGTACAAGATCCTCCAAGTCCCTGAGGTAAGACAACAGCTGAAAGAGATCCATTTTCTGACTAGGTTCCCAACAGGGATGTTTGTGGAGCCCAGGAAAAGTTGCTTGGAGGGACTACAAAAGATAAGAGGCAAAAGCATCACACACACACCCAGCAGAGATTCAAGAGGCCCATCAGTCTGTGTAAATATGGGACCTGTAGCCTTATAGTCCCTCCATTGTCTACATATCCTATGTCCCTCAGTCTCACATCCAATAGGGATGTCTTCCAATCCCACCATGCATAGCATATTAAGAATGAAGATGCCCAGAGCCTGCGCTCACATTCTGGTATGAAAATTCCATAAGACAAAGATTTATTACATTTTCCTAGGCTGTGATGGAGTTGTGATGTCTTCCATATTTTTGCCACCATCTGTAAAACACAGAGATAGTTATATAGAATAAGTATGAGGAATGACAACACTGAAGAATGAGGCATCTCTGTTAGGATTATGATGCTAGGGCTCTAATGCTCAACTACCCGTATGCAAAGAGGAACACTGAATGTGTGTAAGGGGAATGGAGGGACCTCATTGCTCCATTTACACTTTACTTGCATCTCTCTCCACTTCAGCCATTCCCCTTCCAAGACTGCAAAGGCCACAGCATCAGTTATCTGAAAGAATATGCAGCTGGGAGAATTGAAGCTACCTGCTGGCAGGTGTGCCTGGGAACCTCCCATACACAGACACAGCATTAGTCCAATACCTTGAATCACACTCCCATGTGTAGCGCCCAGTCCAGTCAACCACAGCTTCTTTCTATCACACAACCTGCAGATTCCCAGATTCTTATTTCCTTCCTGCATCTGATGTCCTCAGGGCACATTGCTCTCATCATGACCCTCTTCACTCTACCTTAATCCTCTTTCTCCTCCATTAGGCTGGCCTGGTGTAGCCTCCCTGACCAGCTGGCACCCTTCAGTAACCCTCCAGGGCTGCCCAAGCAGATTTGGGTGCTGTGGATACCAATGAGGCCCTGGGGCAGCAGAGCCTGAGCATTGCTGAGCTGTGCTTCAGTGACAGTTGACCACTGGACTCAACAACCAACTGCTGCAGCTGAGATAAACAGCTTGAAGACTTAGAACACTTTCAGTTGAAGCTCCAACTGAGCAGGCTACCGGCACAGGACAGAATCACCTTCACACAAGTCCCACCCCCTTCTCGCAGTCCCGCCCCAAATAAGAAAGCTCTGCCCACTTGCCCAGTTCTTGTGCTCTGGGGTGGGGATCCTAGCGAGCCAGTGCCTCTGTGAAGGTTCTGCTTCCCAGGGACTATGCCTCCTGCTGGAGGTAGACTAGCTATATACAACTGAAGCTGCATTCCTGAAGGATCCAATTCTCCAGATTCCCAGATCTCAGCTGACAGGTAGTACTGCTAGCATCTTGCCTGGTGGTCCCAAGAGCCATTCTCCTAGCTGCTTGCCCCACTGCTAAAACACATTAGCTTCAACTTTTAACTTGTGAATCTGTAGGCAGTCTATAAAGCACTGTCTGGTTATCAATCGCCAACTGCAACAGGTCAACTGCTTAAACCATTACAGAAAATAATTCAGACTTCAACTTTGCCTCACACAAGAATCAACAATTTTAAATATACTGCTACTATGGACCACAGGAAATATGGAACAGTGGTTTCCATAGCGGTTTGTATACATATATGTAAAATTCTAGGTAGACATCTCTGGATAAATTCTTAACTCTGAAATCCTGTTCCCAGACAGGTAGGATTTTTTGTTTGTTTTGTTTTGTTTTGTTTTGTTTTGTTTGTCTGAAGAGTGGCATAATAAATTCCCTCTTGGGGAGAAAACCAAAGAAATAATATCTCCAAGAAGCATGAGTTAAACTCTTATTTGAGTTAAACTGATTTGCTGATTTTTCTCTATCAAATACAGCCATAAAAAAATACACATTTTCAGAAACCCCCAAAATAGAATACAAACAGCATACTTCTCTTTTGGGGACACATATATTTACAGTGACCATAATTGACAGGAATGTTCTCAAATGTTAGCTCTTTGATGATCTCAGCCCACTGTCTTCTGCCCTCCCAATTCCCTGATGGAAGGACACTATGCTCATCATTTTGAGGTGATTTTTGCCTTCTCTTAATGCTCTCTTGGGTGTAGTGTGCCTGTGTTTCCAAGCACTAGAGAGACAAAGTTAGGATTGCAGCAAGTTTCAGTCTAGCCTGGACAAGGACAAGGACTAATAGCTAGTCCTTGTCTCAAAAGAACATCAAACAATTCTTTTTTATTCTCCTCTTTCAAACTTTGATTTTAAAGAGAGTCAGGATAGTGTTAATTCCAAAGATGGGAGGAGAAAGAACATTGACCCAAATCATCATGGTTAAATTAATCAAAGCAGGCAATTAATTGGTCTTCGGATCAATAAGGTGCCTGTTGCCAGGTGGTCTGCAGGAATGGGCGCTTCTTAGTCAGTCACCCCACAGCCTAGATTCCATCTGCATACTGTGAGCAGTGAGACTCAAAGCTGCTGAGCTGCCTCTGAGTCCTGACTGTCAAGCTGTGCAGCTTTGCTCCATGTGCCTCATACAGGGTTCTGAGGAAGAATGAATGTCAGCAATGTTGTCTGCCTTGTATCTCTCTTAATACTCTCCTTAATTATTGAACAAAGAGTAGTTCTTCTTTCCAATCAAATCGTGTCTTGGTGATCAGAATGCCGAAGAAGGTATCCCTAAGAGTGCTGGACTAATTTGGCATTGTGAACTGTAAACTTTGTAAGGAATCTGTAAGATTCATCTCAATCCTGGCAGATTGTGGCAGGGCCCATTAATACCCATACTTGAGGTCATTCTCCCTTATGGAAGGACGAAAGAAATGAGACTATAGAACTCACTTTGGACAAAATCCATATAATGACCAATGAGGATTGTCCAGTGTGGCCACCATACACAGAGACCTGTGACCTCATTTGAGTTTCAGCCAATCACAGAAATGGAGCCCATCACAGATAGGCAGCCAATGAATTACATGGTGCCTGTGGACATAATGCCTGCAGCCAATCAGGATGTATCTGAAAAGTTTGCAGCTCTTTGGCTGTTTAACTGCCGGGTGTGCAGTGATGCTGGAGTAGAACAGGTATGGATTTGCTTAATGCAACTGCTAGAAGCTTTCCTGTAAGGATCCCTTCCCAGGAACCAGCAGAGAACCGGTGTCTCTCATGGCATATGGGAAGAATTCGGAGGTACTGGGGGCTTCTGGGACTTGAGTGGGGAGCTGAAGTTCCTAGCATTATTGAAGCCATAGCATCTGGGCATAGCATTCTGATTCCTGGAACAGGATCAGGTGTGGACCACTTGATATGAGTACTAGGAACCAAACCCTGCTCCATTTCCTGTGTTGATGTAGTTCACTCTTCCTCCAGACAGGTCCCTTGGCATGAAGAGGAAGAGAAATTGGAGGCCTGCACCTTTTATGGAGCCCACAAGGGGCAGGATAGGGCCTGAGTTCCCTGGGGCACCTTCCACATTCCCTGCCCTTCCCAACCATTACTCTAGCACTCCCCTAGCAATCTCCTCCCCTTTCAGGTTTCCATAGCCCGGCTCCAACCCTCCCTTGTCTCCTCTCATGCCAGACATTGCAGGGCTCTCCGGCTGGGCTACAGTTGGCAATGTGATCTCGAGCGAACCAGCGGGCCCAGTGGGCCCTGTGGAGACAGGTGTTGCAGGTGTGTGATGCACATATACACAGACAGATAGACTGATAGATATGCATGCACATACACATAAATTAGGGGAAAAGTGACTGGTATTCTCATAGTGGGGATCTCTGTGCAATGCTTTAGATCAGCAAACAGGCTGCTCCCCTGTTTTGATGCATCCTCTCATGTCCATGTGGATGGACCCTGGAACTTGAAGCTTGGCTGGGAACTAAATGATGCCTAGCCAGGACCTTTCCAGCCCTGCTCAGTGACCAGGTAATTCCTGCATTTTGAACACGCTCCTTCCTTTGTGGGAACCAGTCCTATAAGATAGCCTGGTCACCTGCCAGTCTCATGGGAAGGCAAATGCTGGAAGCCCAAAAGGACTTGCTGTATGATCAGGAAAAATTTTACCTTTGTTCATTTCAGTCACTCCGGGAAGTTCATTTAATTTGCACTTTCGGTTGAGATAGAAGGCCATTATTACACAGTCTAATGTAGGATGTAGAAGGTTCTGGTTTTTGCTGAGAGTATAGGAGTTTGCCCAGAGTCTGGACTTCAGCCACAGGCCATAAGTTGGGGTTAGGCCTCATTGTGAGGCAGCACTAGGCCTGAGAAGAGAGTGGAGGTCGTGGATCCTGATGGTGAGGTGGGAAAGAATGAGAGATTGTGGAATTAAGCAGCTTAGTGTATGCAGAGGAAGAATTTTCTAGACACCAGGCAGGAGTCAGCAGCGGCTCACTGAGCAGGGAGCACAGCCAAAACAGTTCCTACTGCATTTCTGCTCCAACTGACACTCTTGAGATCTTGGGAGAGACAGCTTCTGAGAACTGGGGAGTTGCTCTCCATTTCATACTGCAGAAGAGGGAAGAGTGAACTCATTGTGGCTCAGTTATGAACTCTTATGGAGGCTTCAGGAGGTGCAGTCTGCAGCCTAAGGCAGGTGAGGTCAAGAGGCCTGGTAGGCAGAGTAGGGTCAGCACCTATTGCCCATGGGCCCGCAACTGCCCTGACCTCAGGTACTCTTCCTATCTTATGCACCATCCATGTATCCTACCCTGCCTTGACACTCCCTACAAGGTAATGCCCAGGCCTTGGGTTTACATCAGAGATTCTGGTAAGCATTATACAAAAGTGTGGCAAGTTCCTTGTATTTGCACAGTTAAAGGCAGGTTCTGAATCTCTGCTACTACCAGCCATCTCTACAGGCTAGACTCAGAGACTAGACAGAAGATGGAACCACAGACTGACAAGGGGAGCCCAGAAAAGCAAAGCCCCAGCACCAGTGTCCTGAGACACAGGCCAGTGACAATGTTTCCAAAGTTTCAGTGGGCCTCATCATTTATAGGGTGGTTCTTCTACCAAATTCTGTGGTTTCCAAAGTGACTGTATAAGTGAGAAAGAAGGAATCCTTTAAAAGAAGACTAGTTCTAAGGGAAGTGAATCAGTTTGTCCAGAGAAGGACCTGGAGATCCTCCTGGGTAGCACAGTTCTCCTGCTCCCTATGCCCCCTCTCAGAGCAGTATATGTGGGATAGCTTCATTCTAAGTGTAGAGCCTGGAAGTTATTCCTAGTTTTGATTGCCTCCCTGTCAGGGCTCTGCCACTCACATCCTCAAATGCATAGCTCTCCTCACTCAGGAACACGGGCAGCGGTGTCACCTTCATGGAGGAAAGGCAGAGCCTAACCTTCACAGTACATTTTTCTTCATACTTTTGTTCTATCCCTGATAGACACAGAAAGGGTTGAGGCTCCATTCCCTCCCTTGTCCCTGAACAAACTGTTTGTTCTTGGTATTCCTGGGCAGTTCCACTTTCTATATTGCCAGAATGATCTACATGTCTTTCTTGTCCTTTTGCTTCTTTGTTATGTGGATAAATAATCTCAGGAGTTTCTGAAACTCACTTCTTATCCAATCAGTTCCAGTTTAAGCTAGGTGGCTTTGGTTCACCACACATTCTGCAGTGCTCTGCTCACCCATCATCTCTGGCACTGAGTCATCTGGGTGCGGCTTGGACACGGTCACTCTTTGGAGAAACTGCTAGAGTCCCTTGCATTAGGGACAGTCATGTGGGCAGTTCAATACTTACGTTTCTCCAAGGGCTTCAGTCCAACTATCCAAGATGGGTACCAACCTTACTGCCTGGGGCTTATGTACCAGGCATTCCAGGATTTTGCTAGACAGATTCTTATCAGGATAAAGGAAGCTAAACCTGGAATCCCACCAAGGCCATGTTACAGTTCCTAAATAGAGAATATATGGGTCAGGCTCCTCAGATCAGGCATAGAAGAAGCCCAGCTAAGAAGAGGGAGTCCTATATCTTGCACTGAGCTTGAGAGATGTCTGGACATTGAGGACCTCAGCAGCATGGCTTAACAACTTTCTTAAAGTTTATTCATTTGCAGTCTGCTCAGTTGCTTGTTTGTTGAGATGCATTTCAATCAAAATTTGTCCATACCACACTCAAGAGAGAGATAATGAAAGAGTGTGGCAATGTGTGGTAGGAATCCTAAGACTTGTTTAGAGTTCAGACATGAAACACATACTTTATCTACAACATTTAGAGATACATACGTACCTCAGGTGTTGAGTGTTTTGCCTGTCATGGTTACTATGGTAAGGTGTCAGTTTTCCACTGTCATCTGTTCAGGGATAGAAAGGAAGCTCCAAGCTTAGTGGTACAGGTGACCACAGAAATAGAGCCAGTGGGAAATTACATCATTGGAAGTGGGTTCCAGGGAAGCCACAGCAATTAAAAGGGGGAATGTGAACATCTGTCAACTTTGCAATGAATAGAGAAATCTGGGGACATTAAATAGTGTGAAACTCCTTGAAATGGATGATTCAGATGTGGTTCTACTGAGCAAGGGTGCATCATCCTATGCTACGATGTTAAAGGGAAGATGACAGAGAGGAGACACAGTATGAGTGAGCCAGGCTGCTGAGTTGAGCAGTAGCAGCTCAGTGTATCAAGATTCTACTTAAATGTGAGGAGGTTCCTAGAGCAACGTGTCATCCTTGGCCAGGGAGAGGGGTGATGGCAGAGGAGCACATGGGCTTTGAGGGACTGACAGCATTCTGCATTTTCACCTTGGGTGTTTGTATCCTTGTTTGTATTATACTAATGAATTGACATCACATATACGTTTTGCTATATTTTCTTTTATCCTACACACTAAATCAAATATATGAAGAAAATACAAAAGTAGTGGAGATGAGATCTGGTGAAGCAGTATGGGATGAAAAATGCATTGTTTCATTCAGGGCTTGCAGGAGGGATGCAGAAATGAAAGAAAATTATGGGAGGAAAGATGGAAGGTTGACCTTTGACAGACAATGGATACAGATAGGGTCTTGTGTTTCCTCCAAGCTCAGAGGAATATAAAACAGGAATGTAGGTTTCTAAATTATCCACATAGAAGCCTTCCACCAGGAACCAGTCTACAACCTGACAGACATTGTCTACACAAGAGTGGCACTGGTGCATCATTATGTGACCTGCATGTCCACGTCAGCAAGGTGATGGCCTGGGCAGGATGGATCTATGAATCTAGGGAGGGCACAGAGTGGAATCAATGGGATGTTTTGGGTTTTTCTGCAGATTTTGCTATGTTTCTGGGCAAGCCTGTGTGACATGGCCCTCATGTGATCACTCACTACAAGATCTTTTCTGCACCCTGCTCTAGTCAGAGAAAAGCAGACTGTGGACTGTCACTGCCCTATCACACAGGCTGAGGTCAGTGTGGATAGGGGCTCAGCCTGCATCAAGGTGAGTAGGGGCTCCTAGGATAGGTCTTCTCTATGCCTGTCCTAGTAATGCAGGTAGAGATTCTCCTACCTTGGAACTGGGGATGAAAGTTTGTGATTTTGTTGTCTCTGCACATCCTTCTGTACAGTGACACATTCATCACAGTGGGACAGTGAAGGGAATACATTGTGCCACAGACCTATATGTGGTCATTACATGGTTGACTCATCCTGAAACAATGTAGCCTTTTGTTGTCTCTGTAATGACAGATAAATACTAACTGCCCAGTGATGGGACTGCGTGAGGATGACACCTCAAAGTCACCATGCTGTCCCCACAAGCCCTGTCTCTCCATAAACTGCACTGAGGCAGAAGCAATGCTGACCTTCCCCTGCTCCTTCACTGTAGGACAGAAACTGCTGTACTGAAAGACTGGAGCACGAACCAGGCAGCAGCTCCTGTCTGGGAAGGAGCCATGAGCATGCAAGGAAGAACTTCCGAAAGAAAAGGAGCTTCCTTGAATTGATAAAACGAGGTTTATTACCAAGAGGCATGAGTAAAACAATGGGCAGATGGGACCACTTCTAGAACATCCTAGTGTGGGAAGGTAGGGATGGCTTGTGCCACCTGCACTTTGACCTATTCTGGTAAGGTCTATCTGGGGTCAGAGGCTCACTGGGCCCCAAGTGAAGGCCAGGAGCAGTCACTTCCCCTGTGCTTGACTTCATGATTCCCTTTGGGACTCAGAAACCAGCCATAGCCCATTCTTTTTGTTGTACTTTGATGTGGGTCAACACCTGACTGCTGTTCGTCCCTAATTTCTCTGTATCTGAATGAATGCTTTTGTACCTGGGGGCTTCTACATGGACAGTGGCCCCTTACAATCTTTGTTCTCCATGGGTCACAGGCTCTCTGGTCCTCAAGACATGGCTCCTGTTTGTCTCCAATTCCGCTGTACCTACATGGAAGGTCAAACTCCTTGGACATGTGGAGCTGGTCAAAGCCAATCCCCCTCTTTACTTGGTTCAGATGTTGATCACAGGCTCTCACGTCTTCAAACCCTGACTGAAGTTCCTTTCCAGTTCCTGTATATGTGAAGGGATAGTTATGCATCTCAGGGCTGGCATGGCCACAGCTACTTCCGCTAGGTGCTCTGCTACGATTTGTTTCATACAGACCCTCAGCAGAGTGACATGAGCCACATAGCTGGGATGTCAGTGATTCTACTTTAAACATTTCTATCTCTGATTGGTCCTCTTCAGTGTTTTCTAGGATCTGAACCAGAATATTCAGAAGGGATTGTATTTCAGCTACAATATTATAGATGACCTTGTATCTTGTTACAACCTCCTGCACTTGGACAGTAGCTGCTGGGGGGCAATCATTCTGTAAAGAAGGCCCCTGTACGATGTATTTTGTGTTGAAGTTTTCATATTGTAAAACATTTCTTGTGATAGTCTTCCAAGAGCTTTTAGAAGTAGCCTCTCCTTTTCCTGGTATCAAAGTTGTATCCTTGAGCTGGGTGGAGCTTGGGATGAAAGGCCTTACTATTCCAAGCATTTCTTCCTGGCTTATGGCTCTAGATCTTAGAGTACTCTGCCTCTCTTCATGTGGATGAAACCCCTTGAGTTCCATCACTTGGACTTTATCCTTCAGTTCACTGATCTCTTTAGTTTCCACTCTTTCTTGTGTCTTCTTGAAGACATCACCTAAGCCCTGGAAAGTTTTGGGGTTTTGGCATGTATTCTGGAAACTGGGAAGTGAGTGCTGGGAAGGCACGCTGACCTTGGCAGGGTGCACAGTACTGGGGCCATCTGGAACATGACTCACAGGCCAGGGTAGTGACTGCTCATTAGATATCAAGTCTTGTGGTTTTAGACCTGAGTCCTGTGAGTGCTGTCGGGTAGGTGTTTGCAGATGGCCTGGGTTTTTATTGGCCTCTAAAGATCCAAACTTCCTGGGACTGATAATGAAGGCTTGGCCATTGTGAATCTCACTGGATCCCAGACTCACTGTCCATGCAGGAGGTGGCTCTTCTTTCCCCTCCACTGTATTGCTTTTTTTGGCTGCTGAAGGTGGGAAGCTTTCTTCAGGGTCAATCACTATCACACGCCAGCAGGGTTGACCTGGGGCCACCTCCTGAAACCTCTTCAGTGGTTCATGCTTAGCCTTTTTTGGAGTCGCGCTTGATTGCTGGCTGCCTCTTCCTGTTCCTCTGATAGTCCTGTTCTGTGGGGGTTTTGCCTGGAAGCAGAAAGCAGGTGGCTGAACACTCAAATGTCTGGGCAAATGATCAGGTTGGGGTTTTGAGGCCACATGGCTGGCAGCATGAGACTGGTTCCTTTGGGTTTCTTGAACCTCTGCTGGTGAGTTTATAGACAGAGCACACTCTAGCCTGGCATCTGATATACTTTCTAGCCTTGTCCCTCCTGGATCTTGGTGATGTAAATTTTCCAGGATCATGACAGCCTTGGAATAGTATTCAGCTTTGAAACCACAGATGGGTTAGGAGGGAAACCCAACCTGGGGGAGCTTTGAGTCTGGAATCCAAGGTGGGGTTTGATCCCTTGACTCAAGGATCTGCATATGTGGCCTACTTCTGATTTTCACTGGAAGCTGTGCCAGGTTTTGTTCCAGCTTCCTGTCAGTCTTTGAGTCAAGGAAGGAATGGTACTCTGTAGGGTACATGTAGAACAGCTTGTTTGTCCTCATTGCAATGTACCTGGGTTTCAGCCCCTTTTCAGGGCTGCTGCTGGAAATGCAAGGTTCATCTTTGTCTCCTAGACCAAGACCCTTCTTGATGGTGTTCCTAGACCAAGACCCTTCTTGATGGTGTTATTTATATCACAGGTTGCTATGTCCTTCTTTATGGGTACCCCCAAAGGCACAGTCTCTATCATTTTGTTACATTTGTAGCTTTGGGAGTTGAGGATGGAGGGCTGGGCAGGCTGGGAGAGTTGAGGTCTGCCATTGCAATAATGATTACTGTTTGCTGAGATATGTCATGAAGCTGGGTCAGTTTCCTAAATGGGCAGAATGTGACAGGAGTTCTTTGTTGTTCTCCCAATTTAAATGCTTGTCTTCATTCTTTGACTCCACATTGTTATGGAAGATCTGACAGTGCTCAGGAAGGATGGATGCTGACCTGACAGCTGTAGTGGGCTGAGTATCCCTAGACAAGTTCTGAGAGGGATTACAAATGACTTCTTGATAGTTTTGGATATCAGAATCTTTGATGTTTTTATAATAGAGTCCATGTATCCAGGGCTGGTTTTCAGTTGGTAGAGATGTCTGTGTCCCTCTTTCAGTGGTAGGGTATTTTATTCCACAGGCCCTTCTCTTGAAGCAAGGGGGTGTTTGGTTTGATGTAGAACTTGGGAGCATTTGCATTTCTTGGATCCCTGTCACACTTTCCAGGCTTGGTGTCACACGTTCTGGAGACAATAGGTCCTTGGAAAACTGTGGTAGTCCCTGAGCCTGTGATAAAGCTTGGGCAGGGCCACAGATATCATGAAACCTCACGGTTTTATGTTCTGACAAAGAAGGGGTTCGGAGGATATGGGCAGTAGCCAGAACTGATTCAGAGAACATAGAGGATAGGCCCCAGAAAATTTGACTAAACTCCTTCCATATAAGATGCTCCAAGAACTTGAGATAATTCAACTGCTGAAAGAGAGGAATGTGATCTATATGTTGAAGAGGGTTCCACAAGGGTTCTGGGGTCAAGTCCTGGAGAAGTTTCTTGGTGCAACTGCAAAAGGCAGGAAGCAAAAGCATCAACCCCAAGGAGAGGATCAAAAGGCCCATCAGTCAGTGGCAATATGGCACGTGTAGCCACACAGTCACTCCATTGCCTCCATATGACATGTTCCTTATTTTCACATCCAACACCACTGTCTTCCCATCCCACCCTGCCTAGCATCTTCAGTATGAGGAGCCCCAGACCCTGAGCTAACAATCTGGCTTGAAAAATGTTATAAGACAAAGATTTCTTACATTTTCATAGGTTCTAATGGAGTCTTGGTCTCTTCCTCATTTTTTCCTCCATCTCTACAACCTGGAGATAGTTATGTAGGATCAGGACAAGGAATGAGAACACAGAGGAGTGAGGCATCTCTCTTATGATTACATATGCAAGGACTCTAATGCTAAACTCCCATAGTGCAAAGAACACTGAAAGTGAGAAAGGGGAATGGAGGGATCTCATCTCTCTATTCACCTTCTTGCTCCTCCCTTAACCTGTGTAATTCCAATTACAACATTGTAATGGCCACAGGATCAGTTATCTGAAAGAGAAATACACATGAGAGAATTGAAGCTCCCTGCTATCAGGTGGACCTGGCTTCTCCCATACAGGGGCACTGCATCACTCTAGTTCCTAGAACAACACTCACATGTGTTGCTCACAATGTGGGTCAACTACAGCTCCCTTCTATCTCAAATCCTGGCTATTCCCTGGTTCTACGTTCCTTCCCGAAATCCCTCTTCCTTCCTGCATGTCATATCCTGGAAGCATGGCTCTCATCATGATTCTGCTCACTAAAGGCCAGGCCAGGTGGAATATCTCACCCCCGGAAACAGAAGCCTACCTCTTACAGTTGTAGTTTTCTTCCTGGTCTCGCTCTGCCTCCTCTTCACATCCTGCCATTTAGAAAAAACACCAATGAGCTGCAGCCCCTTTCTCTTCTCTCTAGTAGACAAGATGCCTGCTCCTTTAGGTCCTTAAATACATGAAATCTGCACTTCCCAGGTGCTCTTTCATCCATCGTTGCCTCATTCACTCTGTTCATGGACACACTTCCTTATTTCCTTGTTGGAAAAGCAGCAGAAGTGGCTGTCTATGCCCCACTTACCAGGGCTGTCCTCAGTCAGTGTTCCTCCAACAGGATACTCCTCAAGACTGAGCTCTGCAGCTGCCTCTGGGCTCTCAGAGCAGAGGAGACTGAAGCCCTGATCTGAGGCCCTTGGTCTTATCACCTGCTTCTCATCAGCTGAACCAAAACAAAAGCAAGTGCCTGAGCTGAGGACACATGAAATTCCTCTGAGCTTGTCCTGTTTCCCGCCAACTCAGTAATGCAGTCTGACCATGGAGCCTCAGTCGCCCTTAGTGGCCTCTCTGCCTCCTTGTACAGATGCTTTGGGAGCTCCAGGCAGGCATCTGAGGGCCACTCTCACCTCAGCCCTGCCTGCCAACCCCTGCAGACTCTGGAGATTTCCCCTAACCAGTATGAAGCTAGAATTTAGCTACTTTGTAGGTTCATCTTTCTTCCATCCTTCTCCACCATTTTTGTCCACCCATTCCATCCCCAAACACTAGACAGGAAAAAAAGATAGAGTGTAAATGGGGAGACACTATTCTTAAACTGTTCTCTGCTGATTAGATGAGTTTAGTTCCTTAGGGCATGTTTAATCTTTACTGTCTGGATATCCAGGATATCTTCTTCATTCTTCTGTGCACAAGGCGAGTTAACAAACCACAAACACCAGCAAGGGATAGCACCCTACAACGACCAACAACCCAACGAGCCTCAGATGGATGTAGCATTTATATACCCACTGAAAAGATTCTAGAAATCCAAAAGTCACAAG
>JADRCC010580016.1:0-5000 GCA_019843855.1 Hylomyscus alleni
CAATGTGGCCTTCTGAAACTTTTAGTACCTGCTAGATAGAGCTGAGCAAAAAGCATTTTGTATCTTTTTGACAAGCTGGGTCTTACTGCTGCTGGCTTTATTCCTTTGGGTTCATGAAACCCCCTCACACAATTCATATCACATCCTTAATTTTTGTATAGTTAAGATATTATGTATTTTCAAACTCACACATTTAGAGTTCTTTCCCAAAGCCTTAAGGGCTGTCCTGAAGATCCCAGTATTTACCATTTTGCTGAGACACAGCCACATCCTCAGCTCCTGGACTTGTGCAGTTTCTAATTATCATAAAGTCATTAATGTTAACAGTGAGGACATTCTCAGAAGGAAAGAGTCCTCCACTGCTAATGGGTTGAGAAAATACATACATTATTTTACCAACAAACCTTATTCCCAGAGCAGCCTAGACACTTGTGGAGGCTCACACAGGGCCATAGCCCAGGAGCAAGAACTTTGTCACTCTGGGGCATGCTAGGCTTGGCATATATGTATATTTGTGCATCATGTACATGCAATGCCCAAAGAAACTAGAAGAAGGTGCTTAATTCCCTGCAATTGTAGCTATAGAACGTTGTGAGCCACCATGTGGGTGCTGAGAAATGTAGTCATTGCTTTTAACTGTTGAGCTATTTCTCCAGCTCTATTTGTTTATTTTGAGACAGGGTCTCTCTGTTTAGCCTGGATTGGACTGGAAGTTGAGATTTAGAATAGGACGACCTTGAATTTACAGAGAATTCCCTCTCTTACTGTCACCAGAATGTTTGAAGAAAGGAATTGATCACCATACAATATTGTTTTTTTTTTTTTAATTTCTTTTACTGGGGCTGGAGAGCTGGCTGAAGAACCTTTCACAAACATTCAATGCTCTTGTAGAGAACCAAGGTTGGGTTTCCAGTATACAGAGTCAGCTTCCTGTACTGTGGTTTGAGACCCCATGGGAGGTTATCAGACTGAATGTAGAGCTTGAGGAAAATATGGCAATGATATTCTGAATGCACAATGAGCAAACATCAATTCAAAAATCAAGAGTGAAGTGAATCAAGTTGTCCTGGCAATGTCCCTCCACTCCACTGGAGCCTTGGTTCTGAACGCCAAACTCTTACACTGTGCATTCATTGTACAGGCTGTTCCATCAGGAATGCCAACAAATGCTGCCCCAGACTCTCTGCTCCAGGCCATTATATGTTATGAACTCCAGATATTTTATTGTGCCTATGATTTTAATGTTCTTATACAAACAGTGGTTTAGTTATAAGAGTCAAAGTCTTCTAATATTTTCTTCAGTGTGTAAATATCAAATTAATGTCTCTTTTTAATTATACTGTCTTGTAATGTTAAATTTTATGAATTGCTGTTGGTGGGCTAGACAGATGGCTTAGTCATCAAGTTAATTGAAGACCTGGGTTCAGTTTCCAGTAATGCATAACAGCTTATAATTCCAGGGGACTTGAGATCCTCTTGTGGCCTCTGTGGTTACTATATACAAGTAGTAGACAGATATATATGAAGAAAAGAAATATCCATATATAGTGAGAATTTGTTTTGTTTGAAAAACACAGAAATACTATGGGAATATATTTTCATTTTTATCCCAGGTAGGGGATATGGTATTACTTCAGATTGTCCATAACAGCTGACTATGATTTTTACCTCTTGCTCTATCAGGGACATGATATTCTCCTCTGTAGATACATTGTGCTATTGTTTCCACTTTTTGGATTCTTGGAAGAATTGACAGGAACTATAAATACTAAGGCATTCAGAAGGGCGGTGGTCGCTATTAGTAGCTGTTGCTTTCTGTTGTCAAGTTCCTGTGCAAAAGTGAAAGAATAAAAAGTTAGATGTCTTGATGGTGAAAATCAAAATGTCTCTACGGAAGTAAACCTCCCTAAATCAACAAGAAGTAGTGTAACAATAATGCTGCCCTCTATCGTTTTTCCTCTCATATCTGATGTTAGAGGGATAAAATGATATCAAAAAGGTAATAGCAGAAAGAACCCACAAAGCACCAAACACCAGGTACATCCATATATAAAATAAAATATTAAATAAACCTTTAAAAAGTAATGTTTTCATTCATGAATTTCCATCGCTGATTTTGTTAAGTGCATATAACATTAAGTATGAATGACACAGAAATGATGTTTCAAATGAAAAAGCCGGAGTTTATGTCCAGCCTCTATACATTGACAAGGACATCATGGAGGTAAGATGCCAGCTTGTTCCTGAGGCATTTCCTGAGGTGTTTGAAGTATGGTGCTATGTGAATGCTTCCCCTTACAAACCATCTCCCCACTGATTTGTTGTTGTTGTTGTTTTTTAGGTTGTAGGAGTTTGCTATATTCCTCAGGCTTGCCTGGAACATGATCTTCCTGTCCCAGTCTCAGGAGTGTTAGAAATGCAGGCCTGTGACATCATGCTCGTGAACTCTAGTGGACATATGATGATCTCAGCTTGTATGTGTGACTTTTCTGTTGCTGTGATAAGAACAACATGATAAGGAGCAACTTATGTAGAGTTTATATGGGCTTATGCTTTTAAAGTGGTAAGAGTTCATCATGGTAGCAAGGGAAGGAAGGTGCATTAGCACAGTTTCAACTACAAGCAGGAAGCAGGAAGAGTAAACTGTAAGTGGGGTAAGCTTATGAACAGTTAAATTCCACCCTAGTGGTATACTTCTTCCAGCAAGGCTGCACCTGCATATAATAACATCCCCAAACAACACCACAATGGGGAAGCACATTTGTAAATACCCAAATGTAGGGGGGACACTCTCCTTCAACCTAAATCAGCAACACTCTTAGAAGATCCCATTACCAACAGTCCCATCCTTTATTATCTCACTGCATGTTTTTTAGAATGTGGATAAGAGTATTATGTGTCACCTCCCATATATATATAAGGTTCTTGCTAAGGATCCTGAGACATGGCTACATGGTTTTTACAGTCCCTGAAGCACTCAAGTTTCTGTGTCATGTTTTATGGTAATCAAAGCTGTCTCTTATCCTCAATGCCTTTCTTCCTAGTGACAACTTCTCACCAGTGCTCACAGCCAGTTTTTGATTCAGGAAAAATTAGAAATTTCTGCATGACCATCTACTGTCACAAATAAAATGATCCTCATGATTCATTTTGCTTTTCACTAAATATAAATTATTATTAATGGGTGTTTCCATGTAGCTTTGACTGACTTAGAACTTGCCATGTAGACCATGCAGGTTTCAAATTTGCAGATTTCCTTCAACTTCTTCCTCATGAATGCTGGAGAATTGATTTCCTGAACTAGCTCTCTACAGGCACTAGCTACCACAATGGGTGTGAACAATTCTTTACAAATATAAAGTAGGCACAGTCTGCCATCCATCTCCTCACAAGTTCCTAGTCCAATTTCAAGTCCTTTGACTAGTATTAAAAGGACCATCATATGTGTCCACCCTCTCTTCCCTTTCTCCCTCTGCTCCTGCTGCACTGATCTGCACACTAATATACCAAATTTTTTTATTTTGTTTTGTTTTGTTTTGTTTTTGAAGAGGAGGACACAAGGTCTTATGATATAAGTCTGACTGTCCTGGAAGTCACTTTGTAGATTAGGCTGTATTCAAATACAGAGACCTGTCTGGTCTGCATCCCAAATCCTGAGGTTAAAGGTTAGTACACACAGCTTCTCCAGACACTTTTGAGTCCATTTTGATCAAATTCTTGCATTCAGGTCTCCAACAAATAGCATATGTCTATAAAGAAGTTAGGTTCTTGATTTTGGTTTTTGAACCACTGTTTTATGTATCCCAGGCTAACCTCAAATTTACATTGTAGTCAAGGTTGATTTGAACTTCAGATCCTACTGCCTCCATTTCCTGAGTACAAGGTTAAAGCCAGTTGCCTGAACATTCAATTATCATTCTTCTTTTCTCTAATTGGGAAGTATGTGTGGCCATAATGAGTCTTTAACTGACAAGTATGCATACTTCTCAATCTAACTCTGGGAAGAGTAGGTTGGATAAATGGAATAAGATTGAGTATGAAATTGGGTGCCAGAGTATACGTGTGGAAGTCAGAGATAACATTTTGGAGTAGTTTTCTCCTTCCAACACAGTCCTAACATTGTAATTCAGCTTGTTAGGCTTGCCTGACAACAACTTTTACTCCACTGTGCCATCTTACCAGATAGAAATTAGCAAAGTATAACAAGGAATAGAAGAAAGAACAGAGATACCCACTCTATTCTTCTCTGATTTTATATGTTTTCATAATTTTTTCATAATAAATGTTAAGTAAACAGGATTAACGTACATACTGGAGACTTCTGACTACATCCTGCCCTGTTCCCATCTTGACCTTCAGACATGTATTTTCAGTGGCCTGACATACAGCTCTAATTGTTTGCCATCTCAGAGTGTGCTTACAAATGAAGTCTACATTGTGTTCCTTCACACCCCAGTCAAACTGCCTACCTAAACAAACAGACACACACACTCTCTGTTCCTCCATAGTGGCTCGCTGTATCTGTAAACAACAATATAATTGAGTCAGTTGTTCATACTGATAACTTGGGAATCATCCTAGACTTCTCTCTTTCCCCATCACATACATCCCGATTCTGACCCCTTCTCACCACCCTGCTGAGAGCAGTCTTCCCTGTCATTCCACCCTGAGCTGTTACAAAAACCTTCTCACTAGTCTCCTCAATTCTGTTCTTGTCTTCTGCACTTGTCCTCCATAATTATTCAGAGTAGTTCACTTAAAAACATCCCCTGGGGTGTTGAGATGGTACAGCAGGTAAAGGCACATGCTGCCAAGACTGTTGAGCATGAGTTCAGACCCTGAGTACCATGTGGAAGAAAGACAGAACTGATTCCCCTATGTTGTCCTCTGAACTTTACAAGCATATCACCACACATGCGTTAACACATGCAATAAATACATAAACATAATGAAAATTAATTTCAGGGGTTGGAGATATGGCTTGGAAGTTGACTTTGTTC
>JADRCC010580016.1:10000-17858 GCA_019843855.1 Hylomyscus alleni
CCTACACTCCACCCATCACCACCATTTGACATGGTTCCCATATATCTGAATTGTATGTTTATCCAATAAAATGCAAGTTCCAAAAGGGCTTAAAATTCATTCTGCTTCAGCTCAAGTGTAGTAAGACCTGTGAAGTAGCTGTATAAAGGACATGCAGGTGCCTGGAAAATATCTGTTTAAATGTGAAAGAATTTCAAATATGAAGAAAGTAGGTGGGTGTACTGCCCTGGTCTACAGGGACAGGCTGGTCTGACTGTGAGATTCTTCAGGCTTCTGCCAGAGCTGCTAGGATTTTAACAAAGAGTGTATAAAACCTCATCAATGCACATCACTCCCTGAGATCTCACCAGTGATACATGGCTGTCCTGCTTCCACTGCAGACAATCCACCAAATCCCACGTACTTGCCCTTACAGCTCTTGCTTGACAGATGTGAAACTAGACAGAGAAAGGAAATGGGCTGTCTGCCTACCGATCACACCACCTGCTTCAGCCTCCTTAGTGCTTGGACCACCATTACACCAGGTTTTTCAACTGACACTTTTAAAAAAATCTCATGGGGCTGGTGAGATGGCTCAGCGGGGAAGAGCACCGACCGCTCTTCGGAAGGTCGTGAGTTCAAATCTCAGCAACCACATGGTGGCTTACAACCACCTGTAATGAGATCTGACGCCCTCTTCCGGTGTGTCTGAAGACAGCTACAGTGTACTTACATATAATTAATAAATAAATCTTAAAAAAAAATCTCATGTTTTGGGCAATTCTCTGGCTAAGAACTGGGCTCTTTTAGCTTCAGTTTTACACTGAATTCATGTATTCTTCCAACAGTTGGTTACCATTTCTTTTCCCATCTATCAATGTGTAGCAACCCACTGCACCAGCCAGTACTTCTTCATAGAAGTAAGTAACCCACTCCTTCCCAGTACATGCTCTGTCTCTAACAATCCACAGATGCCTTGAGCTTCCCCCATCTTTTCTTCCTTGTTCTCTCTGAAGCCCAGACCTGTATACTATCACCATCTTACAACTCATTCACTCTAGTGTGTTATTCTCATTCCTACCTACCTCACCGCTATAAAGTCCATGGAACTTAAAGGAGTGAACTGACCTGAGCCAGACTGACTCCATGACAGACTCATAAACTAGCAGTTTAGGAGACCAGGCCTGTGTTTTTACTTCCCAGAACTGGGAAAGTCAGTTACGAGAACAACTACAGGCTTATGTCAAGAGGTATGCCTCCCCAGCTTGCAAAAGGGCAGTAAGCCAAGATTATGGACTAGAGGTCAAGAGAAACTTCTCCTTGTCATGAAGCAAGAAATAGTCTGAATCATAGCGTGACTCAGACCTCCAGAGATAGAACCTATCAATCAAGGTATAGAGATCACCTATCCTCACCAATGTTCCCATTTTTGGGTTTAAAACTGAATCTTCAGATTCAGTCAGGGTCCTGATGGAATTGGGTCCCTGTATGCAGGAATAAATGCTCTTTGCTTTTGCATACTATTTGAATCTGGACTATCATTCTTTAGGGATTCATGGAACCTAAAACAACCCTTCAACAGCTGTCTGGAATCAGCTCTGTGTCCTCTCTAGGACCCTCTCTGCTCTGGTGGTCCTTCCCTCTGTATCCCTACTTTGTATCTCATCATCTTCTAAAGCTTTTTTTTGAGAAATATTGTCTCAGGCTGGTGCCATAAGCATTTAATCCACTTGGGAGGCAGAGCCTGCTACATCTTTGAGTTCCCGGCCAGCTTGATATAAAGAGTAAGTTCCAGAAAAGCCAGGGCAACACATAAAAACCCTTTTCTGAAAACAGAAAAAAGAAAAACAGGTGTTGTAGAATCTCATTGTGCCATGGATACAACCTACTTAACAATTTCTTTTAAACATTTATATTAAATGTTTTAAAGACAGAATAAATATGAGCAGGTAACTGAGAAAGTTAGTGTAGAATGAGAAGAGGCATTTAGCCACAGAACTCACAATATATTAAATATGGGAAGCCTGGGGGACAAGAATCTATGGCTATAAACCAGATTGCAGCATGCATAGAAAGAAGACATATTTCCACACCTCCAGTCAGCAGGGTAATCTCCCCAGTGAGACTCCATAAAACTCCCTTCTTCCAAGTAAATTCTCAATCTCTGACCTCCATAGATGCCTTAAACTTCCCCCAACTTTCATTCCTTGTTCATTCTGCAGCCAAGATGTGCAGGCTGCCTCCCTTTTACCGACCATTCACTCTATGGCTATCAGCTATCATTCCCATCCCTACCCATCTGATGGCTGCCATGTACATGGATCTGTTCAACACCTATGTGAAATCTGCTCCACTTCACCATTAGGATCCTCTCTGAGCACACTGTTCTATCCTGCATTTCCCTACTTTGCACCTCATCCTCTTTCTAAAGCCCTTACTTCAAAATCTTTGTGAAAATCTAGTCTCACCTAGGTGTGATGGCTCACACCTTTAATACAGAGGAAAGTAGGTCTCTGATTTCCTGGCTATTCTGGTCTAAATAGCAACTTCCAGGACAGACAGGGATACACAGAGAAACTCAGTTCTGAAACTGGTGGCCAGCATAACCTCTGGTGGCCAGCATAACCTCTGATGGAGCAGAGAGCTTCTGAGGGAGATGTAGATATTCTTTGTTAATGGAGCAAGATTGTTAATTTTGTATTACATGTATTTGGCACTGTAGAAAAAAATGGATTCTGGAATGTCAACTTTCCTCTGGTTATAATTCTGTTTAACAGCTCATTAGAGAGAAAAAAAAACTTCCACAATTGTATGTACTTGGTGTTTCCATTGCCTCTTCACTATGTGCCTCTTTAACTCATTTTATTTATTTATTCATTTATTTGGTTTTTTGAGACAATATTAAATCAAATCATAGATGCTATCTGATGAGTTGTGATCTACTTGATCCAGCTTTTCCAATCTGCTTCTATGTTCTCCTTTTTCTCTGGAGATTTCATTATCTGTATTCTACTTACTTGCTAGTCTAAAAGAAGTCTCTGTTCATTTCCTTCTTGCTTGCTTGCTTACTTGCATGTGTGTGTGTGTGTGTGTGTGTGTGTGTGTGTGTGTGTGTGTTTCTGTGTGTGTTCTCCAATCAGTTCTCTCTTTTTATCCTAAAAAAAATTCCCTGGCTAGCTCCTCTCCTGTAAGAACACATGGTCAGTCTTTTACTTTATATTTCAATCCAGTCATTTATTCCAGGTTTTCCTTTTGATTATCTTATGAGTTAGTATCCCATGACCCCAGCCCTTTGATTCCTAAAAGACATCAAGCATATATTTTTTTCTTAATGTTGCAAAAAAAATTTTTTTCAGAGATCTGTCTGCCTTTCTTAAACACAGATGATAAAGTAGTTGGATAGATCCTGCCCTGAAATTACCGTTTCCACCATTCCTGCGCCTAACATTGCTCTGTCTAGGCTAATCCTGAAATCAGGAATCTTTCTGCCTTTGTAAGCATAAACAAAAAAACTTAGCTGAGTAGAACCTCCTGCTATCACCACTTCCTAAATACCTTTATCTCCTTCCTAGTAACTTTCTAACAAGTTGGCTCGCCACTGGCTGATTTTGATACTTTATGAATCCCCTTGTAAAATTCATTTTGCATCCTTATTTTTTGCATAGTTAAGAATTATATATTTTCAAACTTGTGTTTGTAAAGTTCTTTTCTATGGACTTAAGGACTGTCCTGAAGGTCCCAGCATTTACCGTTTTGCTGAGACTTAGCAACACCCTCGACTCCTGGACTTGTGCCAATTCAATTCTAATTATCATGGAGTCATTAACATTAACAGGGAATACATTGCTCAGAAGGAAAGAGTGAGTCTGAACTCCACTGATAGTGAGTTCAAAAATATGTACATCATTACACAAGCAGCCATTGACACTCATGGAGGCTCATACAGAGGACCTGTTCCAGAGGCAGGAACCACATCACTCTGTCTCCTCCAGAGCTCTGCAGGTACTGAGGAATGAGGGACATATTACTGTCTGGAGTGGAGTGCTAGAATCTGTATCTAAGGAAGATTTCAAATGATGCAATGTAGCATCCTTTATGTTAAGGATTACCTTGGATGAAAGGGGCATGGATCCTGGGGTAAAATTTTAGTTCTTCTGTTTAGAGGGGTACAAACTAAATAAGAACAAAACTAATTCAGACAGCTCATTTTTGCTAAGATACAGCTGAGAGAAAGAGGCATAGTCAAATTCCTTGAGGACCCCAAAACAGTCATATTGATGTCTTTATGTATCAAATGGAAGCATTGTATAAGAGTCCTTAAAAGGCATAAGAATAACTTCTAATCTGTTGTAAGAACAAAATAAATTCCTGTCAAATTGGTTTTGCTGCAGGGAATGCTCAGGCTGTGGCACCAGCCCTGTAGGGGCGTGGTTACCTGGGTCCCTGCAAGGCACCCTTATTGCCAGACAGGGACACAAGTACTTGTTGGTATCACTGAGCTAAGATGGTGTCACCTCGCTTCCTGTTCATCAGAACAATATGTATTCTGTCCTTGTGTTTTGATACCAATTTGCTGGTATATCTGGACCCTGAGGCCGAAACACTAGCACTACCTGTGGTGATCTGGAGTGAGAAAGGTGAGTGAGGAGTAGATTGGCACAGGGCAGGTAGCCTTCTTCCCTTCTATTGTGGATTCACATCTGCAAAGCCAAAGCTGGAAGAGCCAAGAATTAGGATTTGGGGGATGCTCAGCATTGAAGGGAAGGGATCCAGGTGTCTGTGGTGAGCTCTCAAAGAGAACTCTGTACTGCTGGTGGCTATGTTGTCTTTGTTAAAATCCTAGCAGCTGGGGCATCAGCTACAGCATCTCACCTGGTCCTGCACAGCTGGGCAGCACACTAAGGCTTTCATTCCTTCACCTCTGAATAGAGATCTACCAGGCACCTGCTTGTTCTTCCCTCAGTTACCACACAGCCCCTGCTACATCTGAGGATGAAGCATTCTTTACCATTCTGGAACTTTCTTTTCAGTAGGGGAAACATATTATAAAGAAATAAGGGGAAATGTAAAATGGGTGCTGTTAAAACAGTGATAAATCCTAGAAGAAGATGTTCTGATATATGAGCTTGTGCTTGGAGAAAGCAAGGTTAGGACAGGATTTGACCAAGAGTAACAACTGTGTGGAGTTTAAGGGGATGAGAGAAGATGCCATAATGGATGTGTGGTCAAAGGAACAGCAGGTACAAAGTCCCTGAGCTTAGTATACCAGTGTGCAGATCAGTGTAGCAGGAGCAGAGGGATCAAGGGGAGAGAGGCTAGATACATATGCTGGAGCTTTTAAAACTAGAGTAAGAACTCAGAATTGGACCTGGAACTTGTGAGGAGATGGGTAGCAAAATGTGCCTGCTTTACACTTTAAATAATTGTTCTAAGCCCATTGTGGTAGCCAGTGACTATAGAGAGTTAGTTTAGAAAAGTAATTCTGCATCACAAAGGAGACAGAGGCAGGATGATCTCTGTAAATTTGAGGGCTGCCTGATCTGTACTTCAAGTGTCAGGTCATCCAGAGCTATATGAGGACACCCTATCATATACAGTTAAAATTAAAATAAAATGTAAGGATTGTTCTATTTGTGACACTAGATGGCCATGCAGACCCTTGCCTCAAAAACTAACAACAAAAACAACAACAACAACAACAACAACAAAGAAAATCACACCACCACCATAAAAGGAAGATAGCAGGAAATCAGACCACATGTCCACTGGTCAGTTGTTGCTTATGAAGTTGTGCTGTACTGGAAATGACCAACTTGTGGAGGTACAGAAGTAAAATAACTCACCAGAACTGAACTGACACGTCCTGAAGCAGCCTCGCAAGAGGCTTACCCTTCCACAAACACCCCATCCCAACCCCCTCTCCACCCCTCTTTGACTCTATGAGGGTGCTCCTCTAACCACTTACCCACTCCAGCCTCACTGCTCTAACATCCCTCTATCCTGGGGCATCAAACCTTCACAGGCCCAAGGACCTCACCTCCCACTGATGTCAGATAATCTGCTACATTTGAATCTGGAGCCATGCCTCCCTCCATGTATACTCTTTGGATAATGGTTTTGTCCCTGGGAGCTCTAGGTGGTCCAGTTAGTGGATATTGTTCTTCCTATGGGGTTGCAATCCCCTTCAGCTCCTTCAGTCCTTTCCCTAGCTCTTCCACTATGGTCCCCAGGTTCAGTCCCCAGACACTGACTCTCAACCTGTTCTGCAGACACCCAGAGCCAGCTTGAACCCCAGGAGTCCCATAACCCCCAAGGAAGTAGAAACAGTAATTCAAAGTCTCACAACCAAAAAAATCCCAGGGCCGGATGGTTTTAGTGCAGAATCCTATCAGACCTTCAAAGAAGACCTAATGCCAATACTTCTCAAACTATTTCACAAAGTATAAATAGAAGGAATACTACCCAATTTGTTCTATGAAGCCACAGTTACACAGATACCAAAACCACACAAAGACCCAACAAAGAAAGAGAACCTCAGATCAATTTCAACTATGAATACTGATGCAAAAATATTCAATAAAATTCTTGCAAACCAAATCCAAGAACACATCAAAACGATCATCCATCATGATCAAGAAGGCTTCATCTGAGGAATCCAGGGATGTTTCAATATATGGAAATCCATCAATATAATCCACTATATAAACACAAAGAAAAAAATGATCTTTGAGAAAATCTTTGACATGATCACCTCATTAGATACTGAAAAAGCCTTTGACAAAATACAACATCCTTTCCTGTTAAAAGTATTGGAGAGACATAAAGGTATTAATGAAGAATAGACACTGTAGACAGAAACACAGGAGGCTGATTCTTAAAGACAGAACCATGGTCCTGACAGGACTGGGACACTTGTACCACAGTTAAGAGAAGTTACCTGGCCTTATTTCATTTTGCACTTTGTGAACTTTTTGAGCAGACAGAGTGGGCAGGTCACTATGTGTTAAGGAGTTACTCATGTAACAGCATTTGAGCTCCACGAGGCTGGGCATTTTGGTGCAGGCTCTTTAAGCTCTAGTTGTTAGCTAAGTGCCACAGGTCACTCTGCTGGGATCTGAAAAGCAAGTTTTGTTTTTCATTTCTAGCCTTTGCTTGTACGTGCCAAAGGCACTTCATGTACCTCATCCTGGTCTTGCTAATCCTCCTCCTTCAGTTCCCAGTGATGATATTATAGATTTGTGTCACCACATCTACCGAATTTTCTTCTTGTTGTTGTTGTTTAAAATTTGCTAAGTAGTGGAGAGTAACCTTGAACTTCTAATCCTCCTTCCTCTGCCTTCCAAGTGTGAGGCCATACGTGTGTACTTCTTGTGTAGGTTATATAGTCCTGAGATCCTACCCAGAACTTGGTGCATGCTAAGCAATAGGGCTACTCTCCAGCCCCATGTGACCTTCTGAAGCTTGTTAGAACCTATTAGACAGAGCTGAGCAAGAAGTGGTTTTTTGTCAGTTACTGTTGTGAAATTCATGTTACATCAGGCTCACTGTTTTCAGTGTACAAGTGGAGGCATTCAGCCTGTTTAGAAATGAGGCATCCATAACTCCTCCCTAGTTTCAGAACTTGTCAGGAAAGCCGACATACGACTTGTTTCTTTCCCTCTCCTCTCATTTCTAATAACCTCCAGGGTATATTTTATGCTCATGTGGTGTCATATTCTGGACACAACAGAAAAAGGGATATTTTCTGTTCAGGGTTATTTTAAAGAACATGTTTTGAGATTCATCCAGGTTATAGCATTTCCCAGTACTTTATTCCTATTTATGTGTGACTAGAAGTATTCCATTGTATGAATATACTACCAATTATTTTATCCAGTAA
>JADRCC010580021.1:0-18186 GCA_019843855.1 Hylomyscus alleni
GGACTGGACTGCTGATATCCTGATAATGGAGATTGAATCCACTCAAAGAAAGCAGGTCCACATCCCCCTTTTCCTATTAACCTTTCTTGTCCCCTACATGTTCAGTAGGCTAGAAGGGAGGTTGAAGCACTTCAGAATCCTTATTAAAGTAGGTTTTGAAAAAATCTAAGCCTACAAAATTCAGGGCCTCATGCTTTCAAGACAAGTACTCAAGCTCTGACCTAACCTTTCAGTGCAGCCATGCTGCAGGCCTGGCCTTGACTCTGGGACTTTGATCCTCACACGTTTGTCTGGATTCCTGTCTTACGGTTTCTGTTGCTGTGATACCATACCATGACTAAAGGAACTTGGAGAAGGAAGGACTTAACTTCTTACAGCTCTCAGGCTATCCTTCATGTCAGGGCAGGAATGTGAACAGTGCTGTAGTCTGGAGGTAAGACCTGAAGCAGAGGCTATGAAGGAGTGCTGCTTACTGGCTCATTCCTCCTGACTCAGCATCCAGGATCACCTACACAGCAGATGCCTTCAGTGATCTACGCAATCATTAAACAAACAAACAAAAAATGTCCCACACAGGGTTGCTCACCGGCCAATCTGGTGGGGGGGCATTTTCTAAATTGGAGATCTCTCTTCACAAATGACTCTAGTGTGTGTCAGGCTGAGAAAACATACATTTACGGTGGGCTTTGAGAATTAAAATGATATGTTTTATATATACTATTTGATTGGTTAAAATTGACTTATTGCTTTGTCAAATATTTAAAATGTCAAAAATATACAGATAGGTTTCTAGCTGCTGAATATGTTAAAAGATTTTTCTCATATCAAGCTAAAATCAAAAGTTAGGCTCAGTAAAAGTAATTCTAATAATTTCCAAGAAGTGAATTTTTTCAATACTTTTACTTTTGTTATAAAATACAACTTGGATGACTCAAATTATTGTGGATGACTTTTAAAAATAATATGTTAGTATAAAGTGCTCACATATTTAACTTGATACATTACAATTTTATAAGTATATAAATTCTATTGAAAGTTAGTACATAAGTTTCTGTCTGTAGCTTGTATGTAGCTCAGGTTGGCTTCAAACTCTCTGTATAACCGAAGATGACCTTAATTTTCTGATCCTCCTGTCTCTACCTCACAAGTGCTGGGATTGGAGATTTGTGCCACCATATTCAAGCAAAAAATTAATAAAGTTAAAGGATGATAGTTATTTGTAGTGGGTTTGGCCTAATGCTGCTTGTATCCTAATGTTAATTTGGGTCCCCAGAACTGCTTACGTGAGTGTCTGCATATAGATTCTGGGAACCCACCCCCCAGTTGGTTCTGATTGGTAAATAAAGATGCTGGCAGCCAATGGCTGGGTAGGGCAGACAGAGGCAGGACCTTATGATTTTCCCAGGTTTGGGACTAAGAGGTGGGGAAAGAGTAGGAGATCTGCCATGCCAGAAAGGAGAAGGAAAGGAGAGATGCCATGTCTGAGAATAGTGGAGGACAGGGAGACAGAGCTGGCATAGGAAGGAGCCAGGAGAGTGCGACCTAGTTGGGCAGCCCTCTATGTCCAGAGAAGCCAGGTTACATATGGAATTTAATAAGTAACAATTCAGGATTACAGGCAGGAGATAGATTCATTGCAAGGAGGTTAGGAAATGAACCAGCTATTGTGCTGTTTAAACCATATCAAAATATAAAGGCCATGTATGTGTCTTTCATTTGGGAACATAAATCTTTGAATCTGCTGCTAGACTTTATTAATTAAAAATATTGCTATATATTTATTATTATTGTCATTATTGTTACTACAATTATTACCATTACCATTATTATTATTATTATTATTATTATTATTATTACTATTATTGTGCCAACACTGAGCCTTTCACATCCTGGATATATGCAATTGAGTTACATCAACAATAGTTTTTAATTCACATAAAAATACTTATCTAGTTATTATTGTATATGTGCATAATATTGGGGATTACAGGTGTGTATGTGAAGGGCAGATGATATCTTTGTGAAGTTAGTTCTTTTCTTCCACTTTGATATGGATTCTGGGTAATGAACTCAGGTCGCCAGGCTTGCCTTGCACACATCTTTACCCACTGAGCCAATCATCTTGCAGGCCTTTGATTTACCTCTTAATTTGAAATTGTACTTAGCCATATTTAATCCTGTATTAAATAAAGGAGGTTTCTTATAAAAGGAAAGGAGGTTTCCTTATGTTTTCTCCTTTATGCATAAATTACAGATGCATAGTATGTTTAGAATATTAATGTTTTGTAGATGGGAAAATTATGAAAAAGTGCTCATGAGGTTAGCGTATTGAAAGAGAGATGTAGAACAGACAGACGGTGGATTGTGGGTAATTTGCATAGGGTAAATCACTATGAGTTGGTAATAAATAATTTGGAAAGTGAGAGAGGAAGGTACTGTACATGTCCTGGTCCTGTGACACATCGATCGATCATTATCCAGCAAGGTGGGAACAGAGGAAAACCACCAGAAGTTTATGAGTCATTTGTTTATTTTGAAGGGTCTGTTCATGTGTGTGCAGTCATGTGGTTAAGTGCACACACGTAAGAAAGGGCCTTAGACGGCATTACTTTTAGTTACCTGTGGCAAGCAGAACAACGAGCCCTTCACAATGCCCATATCCAATCTTTAGAATGTATAGATAAATTTATTTTACATAAATAATTCCAAACAGAAACTATGGTTAAAATAGGATTAAGGTTGTTAATCAGTTGATCCAATTATAACTAGGTGTGGTGTACCACACCTGCTGCCCCACCAGTCTGGTGACTGAGTCAGGAGGGTAGTGAGTTCCAGACAAACTTGGTTACTTAGAGAGACAATTTCTCAAAAATAAAAAAGAAAGAATAAGAAAATAAAGAAAAAAAAACTATACTAATGAAAAAGCCTAAGGATCAGAAATATAGAGTAGATCATAGGTGTTAAAAGATAACTAAAATTATATGCTACAAATATTTATTCAACACAAAGGAAGGCCATTGGGAACAAACTGAGAGAACAAAGCCATGATGTGTGTGTGTGTGTGTGTGTGTGTGTGTGTGTGTGTGTGTGTAAAATCTTCTGTTATCAATTCTTAAATGTGCCAGTTGTTTAGGTTTTCCAGTTCAAAGACAGAGATTGATAGATTTTTTTTTTCAGTTTTCATTTGATTGCATGCTGCTTGCTTGAGTCTCTTTAGATCCAATAGCACCAATAATTTGAAAGTAAAAGAATGAAATCAAGACATCTCAAATACCATCATTGTTGATTGCTGCTCCATTCACAACAGCTAAGAAACGGAATTATCCTAGATGTACACCAGCAGATGAATGGGTCAAAAATGTGGGTCATAGTCCAATGACCTAGATGTACACCAGCAGATGAACGGGTCAAAAATGTGGGTCATAGTCACAATGAAGTTGTATTCAGTCATTAAAAAAAGAAAAAGAAAAAGAAAATTGTGACACTTATAGGAAAATGTCATACAATTGGAAATTATTATGTTAAGCAAAATAAAGATACTCTGGAAAAAATAGCTTTTCTAATTTACACTCTCAGTTTGTGTGTATGTGCATGTGTGTGTAGCTCAAGAAAATAGAATGGAGACCATGAAAGGGAGAAACAAGTCTTAGAAAAGGGAAGGGAGAAAAAAATGAAAGTGACATAAAGGGGGAAGGAAGAACAATTTGGGGAAGAAGGGGACCAGGTACAGTGGTGTAGGGAGTCAAAGAACAACAATGAGGAGGGAGATGAATAAAGACAAAGCTATGGAAATCCTATAGTGAAATGTATTACCTTGTATGTTAAGGTTAAAGAGGAGAGATGGAGAGGGAGGAAAAGAGAGATAGATGGATGATTGGGTGGAGGGAGAGATGGAGGGAGGGAAGGGGAGAGAGGGAGGAAGAGAGGGAGCGCTGCAGTGTCTGTCCAAATATTAGTAAAGATAGATTTTAAAGCAAAAACTGCTAGTAGAGACAGAAAATAGCATTTTATAATGTCCAAAGGTCAATCTACAAGAAACCTGCAACAATTATAGACATAGATGCCTTTATAAATTTATACAAAGAGAGGCTTGGTAGATATGAAGCAAAAGCTGACCAAACGGAACAACAACAAAAGGGACAGACAATTCAACAATACGTAGGGACTTGATCACTAAGGACCTTATAGTCAGTAAACAAATGTTAACAGGAAAGAGAGCCTGAAAAACTCTATAGACAAAGCAGACCCCACAGAGGTCTGTAGAGCACCCCTCCCAACAACAGCAGTCTACATAGTCTTCTCAAGTGCTTGGTGGAAGTTCACAAAAATAGACCATATGTCAGACCAGTAGAGAAGTATAACTTCCAAAGGATTGAAACCATACAAAGCATGTCCCTTTGAGCACAAATGAAATGAAACTGAAAATCAGAAACAGAAGGAAATTTAGGAAATTTACACACTGCCGAAATTAAGCAATGTACATCTAAAGAACCAAAGAGTCAAAGAAAAACCACAAAGGAAATTAAAAAATACTTTAGGGTGAATGAGGGTGAGAACACAATATGCTAAACGTGTAGGGTAGCCAGTGAGAAAGGAAGAACCAGAGGGCACCTCATACTATAAATAGAACTACACTTTATAGAAGAAATTGAGCAAGTAATTCTTTGCTCAAAACTTCCACCTTCATAAACAAGACAAATTAAGAGCAAACTGAATCCAATGCAAGCAGAAGTTAAGTCATGATAGGACTGAAATCTAAAAATACAGATTAGAAGAAGAATTCAGAAAATTAATAAAACGAAAAGTTGATTTTCTGAAGATAGCAACAAAGTTGATAAAATGTTGGATGGGCTATAATAGAAAGAAGTATAATAGAAGGCTCAAAGTATAAAGTTGGGAAAGGATTTTGTGTGTGTTGTGGGTGTACACATTACTCTCAACTTTACAGAAATCAAAGGGATTTTTTAATGAACTACCATAAGTAATGGATTATCAGCAAGTTAGATTATTTAGATAGTACCCACAAATTCTTATAAATACACAAAGAACCTTCTATTTAAAAAAGGAATAAGAAACCTGACTTGCCTATAACAAATAAGAAAGCTGACTTAGTGATAAAAAATTTCCTAACAAAGAAAAGCCCAGGACCAGATGGCTTTACAAGTGAATATTACCAAATAGCTGAAGAGCAATTTATGCCAGTCTTTCAAAACATCTTCAGAAAATCAGAATCAAGCATTTTTATTCTGAAAAGTCACCATTATCGTGACAAAATCCAGATGAATTTATTTATCAGTATGTTTATGAATCTTCAATAGATTCACCAGAACCCATCTGCCTAGGTCATTGATTATATGCAATAACAAGAGAGACTTATTCCTGGAATCCAAGGCTAGTTCAACAGACAAAAATGAGTCCTTATAGAGCATTTTATAGAATGCAAGGAAAAATACTATTTGGTCATAAAAATAATTGAACCACATGCAGCATGGTTTTGTGACAAAATACTCAAATAGAAGAGACCCTCTTCCCATTGCAGATGGACATCTGTGAAAAACCTGCAGCTAGCCTTCTCCTGAGATAAGAAAGCTAAGCGTGTTGGCCATCACCACTTCTGTTCAACAAGGAATGAAGAAGCAAAAACAACTGCAGTTGTTGATGACTGTGCCTTATATACCAAAAACCCTAAAGGACCCACAAAGAACTTTTAAAACTAATAAATTTAGTGTAGAGAGAATCTCTAGTGTACTGTATTAAAAGCATCGCCTGTCAATAAAATCTGATGGTCTATTAGCTGAGGCAGGAGGTCAGAGTTCTGGAAGGGAGAGAGGAACTTTAGGATAGAGTCAAGTGTGGGAAAGATGTGCCCCGGACAGTGATAGAAATGGTCCAATGAACTTTCAGGAGAGGCAACTAGCCACATGGCAGGACTTAGAATAGAACAAGCAGGTTACATGAGTTATGAGCTAACAAGAACAAGCTAAAGACTTAGGTCTAAACATTTATTCATAAATAATTCAGTCTCAGAGTCATTATTTTGGGAATGTGGGTGTGGGTGGAAAAGCCCATGGTTACGATTTAACATGTTTGCAAGGCCAATGTAGAAAATAAGATATTGGTATATCCTAGCTATGCAGGATCTGAAAGCAAGATTAAGAAAATAATCTCCCAATAGCATAAAAAGAATAAAATACTTAGGGGTGAATTGCCCAGGGATACACAAGACCTATATGCTGAAAAGTGAAAGACGTTGCTGAAAAAAAATTAAAGACCTGAACTGCTGGGAAGGCTGTAGTGTTCTCAGAATGAGAGCGTGATATTGTTAAGCTAGTGACACATGTCACCAAGACTCATTAGATATGAGCAAATCCTCCAATTGCCCTTTTCTTTTCCCTGCAAATGGATGGTAGTTCCAAAATCTATGCAGAATTTTGAGAAGCCCCACGATAGTCAAAATAACCATGAAAAAGAAAATGAATGTGGGGGGAATAAAACTTCCTGATTTCAAGATCGGCTTCAAAGGAAGAGTAACTCTCCTGGTCTCTTAAAAGTGACAACAGCAGAACAGTCATCCAGACAGTGTAACACAAAACCGGGTTAGACAAAGAAAACCATAAAAACACGGAGACGGATGAAGAACCATCCAGTGAAGAAGAAGCACTTACATCAACAAATGCTGCTGCAGAAACTTGAAATCCATTCGTGAATGAGTCTGGAGTCCTTCCTCACACCACATGTGAAGAATAACTCAGCATAGGTCAAATGCTTAAATGTAGGAGTCATGGGTGTAAAATTCTTGAAAGAAAACAGGTGGGGTTCTTCATGGACTTTGACTGCTCTTAGACGTGAAGCCCAAAAAGCACAAGCACGTATATAAATTGGGCTTCATTGAAATAAAACATTCACTAGTTAAAAGACACCATCACAATGGGCAAAAGACAACTTGTAGTTTGAAAGGAAATATTTTTCACCTCATCTGGAAAGGCTCCAGTATACAGAATATAAAAATGTATGTAAAACTCAAGTATAAGAAGACAAAGTATTTGAAATAAGTAAAACTTTGGGGCATTTATCCAAAAAATAAAAAATAAAAGTTATATAAATGGCCAACAAGTGTGTGAGCAGATGCTCCACACTGTATTCACAACATGCATATCAAAACACAGTGGGATACCTCTTCAAAGTCACTAGGATGACTACGGGTGTTTTCTCAGGAAGGACTGGGAAGATGGCTCAGTTAGTAAAATGTTTACTGCATAAGGATGAGGACCTGAGTTTGATCCCAGCCCCAGCCCCATTTAAAGCTAAAAGTGGTGGGAGAACCCAGCAATCAGCTCTGGGGAAGTGCAGGAGCCATGGGTTTGCTGCTTAGCCAGTGTAGCCAAAGAGGTGCGTCACAGGCTCAGTGATAAACCCTGACACCAAAAATCAGGTAGAGAATGAATGAATGGGGAAGACACTGGATGGCAATCTTGGGTCTGCACAGGTGCACATATGCATGGACATATGCATACATGTACATATGCACATCCGTATATTAACACACACACACACACACAGAGAGAGAGAGAGAGAGAGAGAGAGAGAGAGAGAGAGAGAGGAGAGGAGAGAGAGAAATCAAGTAAATAAGTAACAAGTAAGGTACTGTATAATCTCAACACTTGGGAGGGAGGGAAGAGGAGGATCAGTCAGCCTGGGAGGCATCGTGACCTCTGTCTAAACAAGTGACATGACAACATTGAACAAAACAAGAAACTAATAAGGAAACTGTAGTCCTCATTCACTACTGGGTGGGTGTAAATTGGCTTAGCCACTTTGCAAAGCAGCTTGACAGTTCCTAAAGACAGGTAAGGGTAGTGTTACCATGTGAGTCTACTACTAAGTGGATATATAAGAAAATTGAAAACTCATCACAAAGCATGAATATTCATAGTTACCCAAACACGGAAACAGTCCATATGCCCCTGCTGGAGGTTTGATTTGCACTTACATGGTCATTCGCAGCAGGTCCCTGCCAACGGTTGGTTTTTTGATAGGTCAGTAAAGAGCCAGCGGCCAGTGGCTGGGCAGAGGGATAGAGGTGGGACTTTGAGGATTTTTGGGAAAGAAATGCAGAGAGAAGGGGCAGTATCACCATGATGGGGAAGCAGAGAGATCAGACTTAAGAGCCTGACAACAGGTAAGACTCTGGGAAGTGGCCACAGGGGCCACTTCCGAGATTGGGTCTGGGGTAGCGGAGATGAAATACAGATTTAGCAAGTATCAACTCAGATGTATCAGAGGGGAGTGTGTTAGCCACGTGAAGGTTCAGGTGTGGCCTAGCCATTGAGCTAGTAAGGCATATCAAAAATAATGCTGCATGTGCGTGTCTTTCATTCGCTTGGGTGGGTGCAGAGCTGTGTATGCATCCGCTGGAAGCATAGCGCTGACCTTTCAGTATTTACCGCTATATATGCCCACAACACAAGTGAGCAAAGTGTAGAATATGCATAAAATGAAGTATTATTCAGCAATAAAATGTAATGGCATGCTGACTCATACTGCAGAGTAGATGAACTCTGAAAACATTTTTCTAACTAAAAGAAATACAACTTACACTACCTTATGTGTGAACTATCCCACATGACCCAATCGGTAGGGACAAAAGTAGATTCCTGGTTGCCAAGACTAGGTGAGGCAAACATGTGGAAGCAGGCAATAAAGGTTAGAGGATGTCATTTGGGGATAATGGAATTATTTACTTTAGAATTGAATTACAGTGGTGTTTGGGCAACCGTAAATAGGCTAATATTATGGCATGAGCACTACAGCTTGAAAGATTTTTAAAAATTGTGGAGATGTCAGAGAAAGATGCAGTGGGAGATAAAGAGGGACTTGTGACCCAAGAAATGACTTCTTGGGGCTAGAGAAAGCCGAAGACATATTTTGTCTCGAGTCTCCAGTGGAACCCACCCTTTCATCCCTTTAATTTTCATTCCTCTCAGGCCTTTGCCAACCATCCAATTCATACAACTACAAGATAATCACCTTATATTCTTTTAAATTACAATATATACAAATAGAGATGAGTATTCCAAAGTTTATGTGAGGTTTCAAGGTTCAGACAGAGCACATGGGCTAAAAACACAATAGAAATTTCTAGTCTTTGTTTCAATGAAGGAGAGAGGGAGGGAATGGGGAAACAAACACATCAGATAACTATAGTCCTTTGAGATTAATTAGTGTGTGTGTGTGTGTGTGTGTGTGTGTGTGTGTGTGTGTGTGTGAAAAAGAGGGCACAGAGTTCAGTGAGTTCCCTGAGGAGTAGTGGTGGGGCTGACTTATATATAGGGGATTTGCCTTTAGAGTCGGGGATTAGTTGTGACAAATGTATCTGTTGAATGATTATTACGTAAGTGGTAACAGCAGCTGTCTGAAAACAACTGCCAACGGTAGGCAGCAAGTGCGCACTGGTCAGATCGGGTGAGAAGCTTGCCCGGGTGGTTGAGCAGCTGAGGAGCTGTTGCTATGGCTGAGGAGCTGTTGCTATGGACAGCCTTGCTGTAAAATACAGCTGTGACTTCACAGGCAGAGAGAGACAGGTCAGTCCAATAGGCCACGCCACTGGGTATCAACAGAAGCCCAGGTTTTCAGTGGAAATCTTGGAAATATGGTGTAAAACAAAAGCAAGCAACAATAACGAAACTATTGAGAAATTCTGATGGAAGGTGAGGATCTATAAAAGTGAGAAAGAGTGGTCAATTACTTTGCATCTCTGCTACTATGATAAAATCACTTTGGCCAAAAGCAATGTGGAGAAGAAGTTTATTAAATCTTATGGGTTAGAATCCATTATGGAGGGAAGCCAAGGCAGGAACTGAAGCAGGAACCATGGAGGGACTCTGTTTACGGCTTGCTCAGCCTGCTTTCTCATGCAACTCAGGACCATCTGCCCAGGGAATGGCACCGCCCGTAGTGGGCTGGGCTCTCTTACATCAATTATTAATCTAGACTTGCCGAAAGGCCAATTTGATGGAGGCATCTTTTCAATTGAGGTTCCTTTCCCCCAAACAACTCTAACTTCGTCAAACTGACAAAAATCAAATCAAGTCAAGTCAAAGCAAAGCAAAACAAAACAATAAACTTAACCAGCACAAACTGATCTAGAATTTCTGAAAAAAAAAAAAATGGGTAGGGACCCCCAAACACTTATGGAGGTATTGACTTTATGAAGCAGGGGTTGTTCTTTCATTTTATCAGAGTGGAGTTCAAGGCTAGGTGTGGGTTGATGTATTTGGCCCCTGGGAAGTAAGAACATTTCTGAGGGTTTACAGTGTTTTCTTTTCTCTCCCTATCTCATAGGAAATGGACGCCAGGCTCACCCTCTGAGTATGATGGTGGTGGTGTTGGCAGGGAGGAGTGATGGGCACATAGGTGGCATTCGTGGTTGTAGCAGCCACCACAGTGTGTGAAAAGTCTCAAGGGAGAGAAGTAAGATTAAAGTACCATTTTGGAGAATCAGAGAGTAAACTGACTCAAGCGGAAGCATAGTGGAAATTTTACTGTTTTCAGGGTCCATTGTGAGATCTATCAGGTCTACAACTACTCTCATTTTGCTATTTTCACATGTGTCTAAGATTTTTCCTCGCTCTGTGTCTCACCAATCCAAGGACTTGGGCCTGATCGGGGCTGCAAGGGAATGAAGACAAGACATGCACGCCAGAGTCCAGTAGACTGTGCTTTCTGACAGAGAAAGTAGAGGATCCTGGGAGCTCAGTTGAACAGTGGGTGGGATTATTGCAATAGAGGTGAACAAGGAGTCAGAGTTATTATATACAGGTGAACAAGGAGGCTGGTTTAGCTAATCTTGGTCGGAGCAGGCTCTGTAGGGGAATAGTCTTCAGATGGTAAATATTCAGAAGATGAAAGCCGTGGATTACCCAGTACAAATCTTCGACATTTGAACCCGAGCAATCATTGCCATACTCCTGAGCCTTACCTGTGGAGAGCTTTGGCACTCCCCTGGCAGTGCCCACATCAACAGCACATTGTTCACCCAGGACTTCACCCTTTTAGGGCTTCCTCTGCTCCCAGTAATACATACCCTCCCCATGTTATAAAATTCTTTTTCCTACTTCCTTCTAGTATCGAGGATAGTGTTGAGAAATTTTGAAGCAATACATTTAGATTGCTTAACTAGGACATTTAGTTAGTCAGAATATCATCAGAATTCAATTATCAGAATGCTTTTAGACAATGGACATACACTAAAACATGTTTGTACAGGAAGATAGCCTAGACATCCATCCAAACCTAATTTTACAAGACAGGCCCTTTAGCCAACTAAGTGACAGAGCCACCTCAAAACTTGATTTTAATGAAAGCCTCATATTAAAAAAAAGAAAGTCAGCTATAACTTATCTGTTTCAATTTCAAATAAAACAAAAAACAACCCAACAACAACAACAACAACGAAAGGTCCTGTCCTACCGCTGCTAGGAAACACTTCGGCCTTCTAGTTTTCATTTTGAGATTCATAAACCTCTTCCTCTCGTAAGCTTACAGGCCCATCATAAATGCAATAAACGTTTACACAAGAGGGTTGTGTCTTGAGAAAGCGAGAACCACTGGAAAACAAGACTTGGAGCAGAACGGGTTAAAGAACTCGTGGCTCCCACCGAACTCATTCCCTGCCTGCTACTTTCACAGATGTAAGTGGTGGTGCCTGGCATCTGTTCTGCTCCAGAGGCTAATTAAAGGAAAAAAAAAAGGGGGGCTGGTTTGGCTACCAACGGAAATCACAGAGTCTAAGAAACTCAGCAACCAGGACCGGTGAGTCCCTAGGCAATCACCCAGCAACACATAGGAGTCCAAACTGCATCATAGCAACCACAGCATAACATAGACAAACTGAGTCTAACCCAGCAGAGTCAGGGGCCAGAGGACTTAACACTTATTCAATCATATCCAGTGGATGCTGTATGCCATTGCATTGGTGGGAACTACGAACTCACAAGTTAAGTAGAATAAAGTCATTTTCTTCAGGGACAAATATTTGAAAACCCCAGCAATCGAGTTCAATGGTATGGTGCAAAGGTGTGTGTGTGGGGGGGGGGGCACGGAAGAGCTGAGCTGCTTGGGGATCTAACCTGAGACGTCTGTGGGGGCATTCAAGCAAAACCGATGAACATACAGGCTAGTGGCTGAAGGGAACAGTCCAGCTGGTGACCTACGTAAAGAAATGTATATACTCAGCAGTTAACATTACGGGTGTGAAGAAAATGACGGGGCTACCATGAAAACAAGCACCCCGGGGAGCAATAATCTTTACACGAAGCCAGAGAAAGGAACACAGGTAGAGGAGAACCAGGAAAGAGAAGTAAGGGAAGAGAGAGAAAGAAGAGCAGCACGCAGCGTCTCGTGCTGCTCAGCTCTTTCAGGTGCCAACCGGAGTCGGAAAGGAAGAAGCTGTTGCTGATACTCACGAGACTCTCTCAGGAGAAGTACTGGGAGGAAGCCGTGCCACGTGAGTAAGAAGGAAGAGAAAATAGAATCAGGTTCTGGTATTAAAAAGGAAATCGAACCTGGGCGTGAGAGTTCATGTGTGTGTTATCCTGGCACGCAGGCTGAGGCCGCAGAATGCAAGTTCAAGGGTTGTCTGAGCTCCTCAGTGAGTTCACCAGGGACCCATTGGGTTGTGTGGGGGGGGACCCTGTCTCTATCAAAGCAAGTCAAAAATGGGTGATGGTGTTTGCCTGTAATCCTCTGGGGAGGCAGCAGCAGAGGATCAGGAGTTCAAGTTCATCTTCGGCTACTCATGGAGTAAAGGTTTGACCACATCTGAGCTAAATGAGAAAACAAACAAACCTGTAAAGCAAACAATAGCGAGCAAACAACCAACCAGATGGAAAACCATGCAGCTGCTTTGACTAGAGCCTTAACCAAGGCCTGCAAACATCTATGTTAGTCATAGCAAACACTTTCTCCCTTCGAATGAGGGTTCAATGGTCAAACCCTGGGAATCCAGCAGAGTGTGAAGTGAACTGACACTAAGTTGTTATTATTAGCTGCAGGGTTTGTTATTTCTATGCTTTATTTAATTTCCACAAAACCTGTCATAGACGTTGCTTTTAGTTTGAGATTCAAAGGAATAACGGTAGTGAGATGTAACTTCACTGGGCCTCGGACCCAGAACCACCTGTCCACTCTGATTTTATAGCCCTGAAAAGAATTTTCACTTTTAGATTTGCTAGGTTTTAAATACGTTTTAAGGTTCTATCCCACTGTCTTAGTCTGTCATCCGGATGAAAACGCAGTGGTAGTCTTACTTTATCGAGAGAGGCTTACTTAGCCCTCAGTTCTGGAAGCTCTAGAGCATGGCGCCAGTATTGACTGAGCTCCGGTGAGGACCTCATGACTTATGACATCAGAGTGGCAGGGGCCTGTGAGGGAAGAGCTGCTTCCTTTGCTAGACAGAAGGTCAGAGAGAAATGGGGGATCAAACAGTACCTTCAGAAGGCACATCCACGGCGATACGATCCTCAGCATCCTACTTAGCTCCATCGAAGAAAGGTCCCATGACCCCACGATCACACGTCATCTACCTGAAACCTATGATCAGTCCTAGGATGGTTTTCTTCCAAGTGGAAAAGGTATCTCTGAACACTGAGTTTAAACAATTTAGCCTCTGTTTATATTCCCGCTGTCTGCCTGGTCAAACTGTATGCCTGGTTCAGTGTCAGCAAATCTTTGCAGGCTTCAGATGGTCACCCGGATTTTGGGAATGTTTGGGTTTCCACCAGTGTCATGGTGTTGGGGGTGAAGCCTTTCAAAGGGGATTCTGGTTAGGTGAGTTTATGAGAGTGAGTCCTTCCTGAGGGGAATGAGCGCCCTTTTCAAAGGCATGGGGGAACGTGGCGCCCACTTTGTGGGGTTACGATAGAAGGTGCTCAGGCTCCAGCCTAGAAAAGAGGTCAGGGTCAGGTCACACGGCCATGTAGGTTCACAGACGAAGTGGAAAGGGAACATTGACATCTGATTTCTCTGGAATCTAATTAATATTTATGTAGTTCTGTATATTTTATTTTTATTTTAAAATTTATACTATTTATATATTAGTAAGCTTGGGCTACTATTTTATTACTTAGGACATGTATCTACTTTTATATAACAGAATTCCAAAGTGGCATCAATTTAAGTGAACTGTTTAAAGTCCCCTGTTGTTTAGCGGGTACATACATGTATGAGGCTGAATTTTCACTCAATGCTTTTTGAGGGAAAAACTATCACGAGTTGTTCTCCACCTATACGTGGCAGCTCCAGGCACTTTAACCAGGTCTCTGAGATGCTGAATAACATTTCCTTGTACAAATTCCTATCTGGAGCTCCACTTCAATCCATTTCAATTTCTTAAGCAACATACGAACAAATACTACATTAACTTTAAATATCAAAAGCATGCATTCATGTTGACAAAAAATATTAAGATCAAATCATATAGCCTAAATGCCTACTTTGTATTTGGTTTAAGAATTCGTTTACATACTCTCTTATTTCCTAGAGGCTTAAACGGTTACATCAGAAAGTATATTGTATGTTACACTTTAAAATCAAGCTATTAGATTTTAAAAGTTCACCAAACACTAACAGAATGTTAATGCTACCTTTATATGGCTCTGGAATAGAATGAAAAAGCCTCATATTGAAAGCTCATTTGAATTCAAATCCTCTTATGCTTGAGGAGCCTGTGAGATAGGAAAGTGAATCTCCAGCATCTGAACCTGTAGAGACAAGCCACACCAAACCATAGTATCCACATGCTCCTGCAAGCCGTGTCACAAAACACAGCTACATCAGAGCTATCAATTTGCAGAGTTCCGGGCACATCACCGACCTAATCTCGCTTCAACATCTTTTCAAGCATGACACTATATTGGTTATTAAAATTATTTCCTAGCCTATAAAAAGTCTGACTTGAATCTACTTACTATAACTCTAATCTCTAAGTTTATTCTAAACACATTTAATCTACCTCCAACTGACAATCCCTCAGGGAAAATACAATTATCATGTCTAAGATTAGTTCTGTATGACTTTGATACATAGGACTGTTTGGGGAGGAACAAACATATCTTTCTATTCTTTTTTTTTTTCATCTAGAAGAACAGAAATAAAAAGATTGGAAGATTCCAAAATAAAGATATATTTTTGTTTTCTTCTTTAAAATTCATTAGGACAATAAAATAAACTCACTTGGAAAAGTGAGTATATCATTGGCTCAACATAGATGGCCTTGTGATGAAAAATAAGGCATGCATCTCCATCAGAAATAAGAACGGTTGCATGGGACTCTCTAGTTTCGTATGGAAGTTCTTAGGATTATAAAAGCACGTCACGGACGTGCATAACCCCAGCTGTTGTCTGCAGTAACTTGCTAATGGAAGGCAAGACACTCCAGCCTAGAGGAGATGGAGTTTTTATATTAGAGTTTTAAATCTTCAGAAAACTACCAAAATAGTGGGAGCGTGGGAGAAGCCCTAGGGACAAGGACTATTCATTGACACTTCTTGAGTGGAGGAGTGGGGCAGCGGGGGGGATGAGGTAAGGTGAAATAAGAAAGCAAGCCTGTGCTTTCACACCTATGACCTTGTCATGGAGTGGCCTGGTCATATGGTTCAATTCCCACTACTGGAGACAGGAGGAATGAATGGAAGAACAAAGTAAGGATGACCCGGAGAATAGTAACTTCTATTACCAATAGAAGATGGCAAAATTGCGCCTCTGAGAAAAGCAATTGGTGGTATAATTGGGATTAACTGAGGGACTCTATTCTTTGTCTTGGAGGGAATTTTGTTTGTCATCACCTCTATGGTCTCATCATTTATTTTAAAAAAATATTATATATTTAATGTGGATGAGTACATTGTAGCTGTCTTCAGACACACCAGAAGAGGGCATCAGATCCCATTACAGATGATTTTGAGCCACCATGTGGTTGCTGGGAATTGAACTTAGAACCTCTGGAAAAGCAGTCAGTGCTCTTAAGCACCGAACCATCTTTTCAGACCCATGATCACATTAGTTTATTATTATAGTACTATTGTAACAAAAATGATACATTTGGTGCATGAAAATGTACACGACAAACATGGCCATTATTGCAACACTTGTCTTACTTAGCACTTGAAAAAAAAAAATAACTCTTGTAACCACTCCAGATAGAAGCTGTGGATCCTCTAGAAGCCTTGGGACCAGGTTCTAAAACGTCAAGGCTTTTACCCAGGTTTTATCACAGTTTCTGGCCTTGATTCCTTTTTGGTGAAAAATGACTGTTGACACTTCTTGAGGGGGCTCAATTACAGATAGTAGTTTCTTATTTTGTTCTCATTTGTTTAGTTTAGTTTGTTTGTTTGTTTTACACACGATTGGACATTTCATAGAAAGCTAGGACTTCCATTCTTCTTTGTAAGCATGAGGCCATGTATGATGGTCCTCAGTCCTGGGATCTCCCTGTTCCCCTCTACAGGCTACCCTCAGAGATATGTGACATCAGTAGGGACTCCACCGCAGACCTGTGGTGAATACTGTGATGGCGCTCTTACCAGCAGAGGCACCTATCTCCCAGGGACCGGTCCAGCTAGCGGTAGCTCTTCTTGGGTCCTGGTGGTAGGTCCTTCCTGACGGTGCTTCAGCTGCCAGCCAGAGTCTCTGAGGAAAGGCAGCTGTGCTGGAATTTTCCATGTCCCTATCTCAAGCTTGTTCGGCAAAAGGCTACTCTCAGATCCTTCCTTCTACAGGCACATTGTATTCTGGTTCCTACAGGATCTGGCAGTGTTTTCCAACATGTGGGATTCAGATGCTTAACAAGCCAGGGATTATTGCAGGGACATGTGAATCATCATCCCAGCCGAATACATAACATTGACAGTTGTGTGACATCTGCAGAGTGCCAAATCCCGTGCATGCATTATCTTATTTTTATCCTCACACAAATGCTGTAAGGTTTTGTTGGTAATCGCCAGCATTCCACAGGTGAGGGAGCGAACTTAGCCTCAGAGAGATTAAGCAAATTGCTCAAGGTCGTAAAGCCAGCAAATAAATAGGTCTTCAAATTCAAGCTAACCACTATATGTGTGTGTGTATATTATATATACATATATATATAAAATATATATGCATATATATTTTTTCATAATGTTTATATTTGTTTTGGTTATAGAATTATAGATTTTAAAGTATCATACTATTTACAGTAGATTTTTGTTATTTTCCTTTCCACTTAATTTTTATATTGAAAATGTGCCTCCACCATAAATGACTGGTAAGTCGTACATTCTTTTAAATCTTTCTCTCTGTGTGTGCATATGCGTGTGAACCCAAGTGTACAAAGGCTACAGCGAGCATGCAGTGCTCAGAGGACAACCTTGGGTATTGGCCGCTGTCTTTCTCATTGTTTGTGGCAATGTTCACTACTGCTTATGCCAAGTTAGCAGCTCATGCTCCCATCTCCTTCTTGTCTCTGCCTCGCCTCTCATGGGAGGAGATCAGCTTGGCAGATGTGGGCTTTATGTGGGATTTGAACACAATTCTTGCTGTTTGCACAGTCTTTTTGTTTCATTTCTGTTGCTCCAACTTCGGAAGGAAGGGTTCCTCTTGTCTCACAATTCCAGGTTATGGCCTGCTCTTTCTCAGAAGTCACTGCGCAGGAACTTGAAGCAGGGGGTCACACTGCATCCTCAGGCAGAGAGGGATAAATAGTTGTGCTCAGCTCAGCTCACATTATCCTTCTAATATACAGGTCAGGAGGCCATCTCAGTGAATTGTGCTACCCAGGATAGGCCAGTCTTCTTGCTCCAATTAGTCTAACCAAGATAATTCTTCACAAGCATGCCCAGAAGTTAACCTAACCAAGATAATCCCTCACTGATGTAGTCCAGAGGCTTTCCCCCAGGTGTTAATTTAACAATAATAACCATCACAGGTAACAAGTGATTTCTTTACCCATTAGCCAAACAGTAGCTTTTAAGTACTCTCTCAAGAGCCAGGATTTGAGGTTATAGCTCAGCAGTGGAATGCTTTCCCAGCATAGATAATCTGTGGGTTCAATTCCCAGCACTCAAATGAGTAAACTAATGACTGTTCAAAATATGCACCAAATGCAGCAGTGAATAAGTATAGAAAACATGCTCCAACATATAACAAGCACAC
>JADRCC010580026.1:0-10169 GCA_019843855.1 Hylomyscus alleni
ATATGGAAAAGGATCTCTATGTCACATACTCAACCATATAAGAGAAAACTACCTCCCCAAACTTAATCTTTAATTATAAACTCTTCTCTTGATTATATGTTGAAGGACTTTGGCCCCAGTGTAGGGGAATGCCAGGGCCAGTTAGCAGGAGAGGGTGGAGTGGTGAACAGGGGGAGGGGGGAGGGAACAGGGGATTGTTTTAGTTTTGTTTTTTTAATTTAATTTTATTTATTTATTTTTTTGGAGATGAACCTGGGAAAGGAGATATTGTAAATAAAGAAAGTCAAGTTCAGTGGAGATATTATTATTATTATTATTATTATTATTATTATTATACATTCTATATCTTTTTAGACATCCATAATGCTAAATTTTTGTTACTGGAGTTACAGGAATGTTCTTAACTTTCCAACTTTTCCTGACAAAAAGTTATACAAAAATTAGATTATTTAATGAGTCAGGCTTTACTCCCTTTGGTTTGACCAGAAAGCAAATTAAACTTTTATAAATAATTTATATTTAATAATTAAGAACTGAGTGTCTTGGAGTATGACTGAGTATAGAGGGTGTATTGGTTTGGTATAAAAGGCACTGAGGTTTTACTGAATGAGAGGTGAGGGAGAAGGGAAGAGAAGAAAAAAAAGGAAAGGAAGAAATGCAATTGTTTGCCTAATTACCTTTTCAAAGCATAACCTTTGTAAAGTAGTAAAATAAGACACTCATCAAAGATGTCTGCAATAGCCAGCTTTTACCAATATGTCAACACACATATAAAAAATTCTGTGAGACTTAGGCTAAAGTACATTTTCTTTAAGTCTACTTTGACCTTGTAGATAGGTCACAACCCATATATTTTCTTAGCTCTTATTATTATTTTTATAAATTTTCTGATTTGTGTGTTTCTATGTCTGGGTTTCTGTGTGTCTCGTTCTCTGTGTATATTTATACAACTCCACAGAGGCCAGAAGAGCTCAAGTTATAGGCAGTTGTTAGCTTCCTCAATGTGGATGTTAAGACTAGAACTCAAATCTATTAGGAAAGTAGAAAAATCTCTTTAAAAAAATGTGTTCTGTCAGAGAGTACCTGACTAATACAGAAGTAGAGGCTCACAGTCATCCATTGGATTGAGTACAGGGTCCCCAATGAAGGAGCTTGAGAAAGGACCCAAGGAACTGAAGGGTTTGCAGCCCCTTAGGACAAACAATATGAACTAACTAGTACCCTCGGAGCTGCCAGGGACTAAAACTCCAACCAAAGATTACACATAGGGGGACTCATGGCTCCAGCAGCATGTGTATAGCAGAGGATGGCCAAGTTGGTCATCAATGGGAGGAGAGGACCTTGGCCTTGTGAAGGCTCTATGCCCCAGTGTAGGGGAATGTCAGGGCCAGTTAGCAGGAGAGGGTGGGGTTTAGTTTTTGTTTTTTTAATTTAATTTTATTTTTTTATTTTTTTTGGAGGCGAACCTGGGAAAGGAAATATTGTAAATAAAGAAAACATCTAATAGGCTGGGTGGTGGTGGCACACGCCTTTAATCCCAGCACTTGGGAGGCAGAGGCAGGCGGATTTCTGAGTTCGAGGCCAGCCTGGTCTACAGAGTGAGTTCTAGGACTGCCAGGGCTACACAGAGAAACCCTGACTCAAAAAAACTTAAAAAAAAAAAAAGAAAAAGAAAACATCTAATTAAAAAAACCCATGGACCATCCTGCCATCTTTCATTCCTCCAGCCCCTTCGAGTTGTACTTCCTAAAGCCTCCCTGATTGCTCCACTTCCATTTTGCTAGCCTCTTTTCCTTTGATTAATATTCTTTTACACACACACACACACACACACACACACACACACACACACACACACGGCACAGCACAGCACAAATACATATTAATAGCTGAGCCACATCTCCATTCACAAAGCCAGTAACTTCTATAATTTTATTGAATTTCCAAAAAGTTAATATGAAATTTTACTTTGAAAACCTGACCATATTCAGATGTAATTATTTGCTCCCAGTCAATGGCCTCAGTGGTAGAGAGGGATGGAATTTCAGTTTTCCTAACTAGTGCTTTGTGAGATGTCTTCAGAAGAGTTGCAATGACCTAAGTCTCTTGTTATTTACCTGCAAGTTTCTAGTCAAGTACTTTACATTCTTTAGTTACAGACAGTCTAGAAACCTCAGAAAGGAGCCTGGAAAATTGTTCAGTGTCTAATGTGCCTGCCATACAAACTAGGCAGTTTTGGATCCTATGAACTTATATAAAATCCAGACACAGTAGCCTGTCATCTTAGACTGATCCTACCAGAAGATAGGAAGCAGAGACAGGGAACTGACTGAAGCTTGCAGGTGAGCTAGCCAAGCATAGAACAGTAAACAAGAGGGACTTTGTCACAATACCAGGTGGAAGGCAATGGCCAATTAATTTTCAAGACTGTCCTCTATGTATCATGGTATGTGGGTGCCAGCATAACTCTCCCCCCCCACCCTCTCTCTCTCTCTCTCTCTCTCTCTCTCTCTCTCTCTCTCTCTCTCTCTCTGTCTCTTTGTCTGTCTCGGTCTCTCTTAAACACACAACCATTCACAATCCTAGAAAATTTACATTGTTATATTTTTATTTTCTATAATATCACTAGTGGTGATCACATTTGGCAAGAAATACATGTACATCTAACCAATACACTTCAATATATTATCTTATACTCATTACAAGAGATATTAATTAAATATTATATGAAATAATTAATAATATAATAAATGCATATACATATATATTTTTATAAGATGAAGATTCAGAGGTTTGGTTATTAGACAAGACAGGAACAGTAGAAAAATTTTGGGAATATTTTTAGAGTATCAGTGAATTGATGAACCAAACTTCAATGTGTTCATGAAGCAGACTTTTGAAGTGGAAATTTCTGGTTTCTTTGGAGACTCAGTTGTAGTATTTGATGTTTTTCTGTAAACTGTCTTGTGAGAGGATATTTTTCTTAAAACAGACATGTGGGAATATGTTTTGCTGAGAACAGGCATGTGGTGTTTTTCTGGAAGCGTTTTGGAAAAAGGACATGATGTTTGCTAGAGTAGATGAGGGGGAGAGCACTTGATGTTTGGAAAGGATATAAGTATATTCAACCAAACAGTGGATGACAGTATGTGGTATTATTGGCCTTACCACTCTTTGCTGGTCTTCACTGACAATACAGTGTGGTATTTCTTTGCCTTGCCACTCTTTGCTGATCATCATTTGACATGGCCTTGTAGAGAGAAATGCACCAAAGAACTTTCTAATAGAGTCCTGGTGGAGGCGAATTGTCAGAGCCTTGAGGTTTCTTCTGGATTGAATGGCTGTTGCTGACTTGAGAATGGTGTTTGCAAGTGGATCAAGCTGTTGCTGCTGATTCATATGAACTGAATGGCTGATATCTTGCTGATGCTGATTGAATTCTTGCCAAAGAAATATTTCTAAAGAAGTCCATATCCTCCTTTGCCTTTTTAACCTTTCCTTAACATTACCTTTGGTAGGTGGCAGACTAGAAGGGAGGTGAAAACATTTAAGTACACTTACTAAATTAGGTTTTGAAAAACTATAAGCCTACAGATTTCTTTGAAAGAAATTCTAGGCCTGACAAATTCACAGGCTTGAATGCAATGAAAGTCAGAGTTTCAGGTGAGGCAATCTTTTTCTTATAGCTCTTGGGTATTTATACTCAGCTATCAAAGAGGAAACATACTGATGTATTAGATTTTTGAAACTATGAGATACCAGAGTTACAGTAAGCCTGCAGCTCACTGAAGGTATCACATAAGGAAAATAATGTTTCGGAGTTTGATGTCTACAGTGGTTTGTGTTGCTGGTTTATATCTACTTAACACAACCTAAAGTCAATTTGGAAGACAGAACCTTAACTGAGAATATGCCCCTACTGGGACAATTGGCAAGTATTTAGGGATATTTTCTTGATTTATAATGGATGTGAAGGGGCTCATCTCATTGTTAGTTTGCTATCTCTGGGTCGATGGGCTTGAAGTATAAAAGAAAGCAGGTTGAATAAGCTGTATAGCGCGAGCCCATAAATAATGTTACCCCGAGGCTTCTATTTCACCTCCTGCTTCCAGGTTTCCAGCTTGAGTTTCTGTCCTGACATCTGTCAGTGATAGAGAATTACTTCAGTGTTGTAATCAGAAATAAACCATTTGGATGTTTTAAAAAAAGATTAAACTGTTAAAGTGTTTTGACTTTTAAAGACTGTAGGGGCTTTTTAAAGTTGGAATGCCTTGTATTGTTATATTGATATTAATATGGTATCTTATGGACAAACAGAAAAGGAAAGGTTCTAGTTACATAGTGGTATGTTTGTGTGTCAAGATGTCAATGGGTAAATTTGGTTGGCTAGTTTTATGTCAGATCTATACAAGCTAGAGTAGTTTGGGAAAATGAAACCTCAGTTTAGAAAACGTTCCTACCAGAATGGCCTGTGGGAAAACCTACTGAGAATTTTCTTGACTACTATGAAAGGATCTACTTCATTGCAAACAGTGCTTGTCTGCTGTACTGGCTGGTTTTGTGTGTTAACTTGACACAGGATGGAGTAATCACAGAGAAAGGAGCTTCAGTTGGGGAAATGCCTCCATGAGATCCAGCTGTGGGGCATTTTCTCAGTTGGTAATCAAGGGGTCAGGGCTCATTGTGGGGAGTGCTATCCCTGGGCTGGTAGTCTTGAGTTCTATAAGAGAGCAAGATGAGCAAGCCAGGGGAAGCAAGGCAGTAAGAAACATCCCTCCATTGCTTCTGCATCAGCTCCTGCTTCCTGACCTGCCTGAGTTCCAGTCCTGACTTCCTTTAGTGATGAACAGCAATGTGAAAATGTAAGCTGTATTAACCCTTTCTTCCCCAACTTGCTTGTTATTCATGATATTTGTTCAAGAATAGAAACCCTGACTAAGACAGCTGCTCACTAAGCTGGTGGTCTTGAGTACTATAAGAACAAATATTGGGCAAACTGTATGTACAAAGCCAGTATGTAGCACTCTTCTGTGGCTTCTTCTTCAGTTCCTGCTCCCAGGTTCTTAGTGGTTCTTCACCATTAGTTGACATACTTTTCTCCATGACAGATTAGGATCAGAACTTTTAAACTGAAATAAACTCTTCTTCTCTAAATTGTTTTGATCATCGTATTTTGTTACAGCAGAAGAAATGTAGCTTAAACTGTTGGAATATTCTTTGGTCATAAAAATCAGAAGCATTAATGAACTGTGATCCAATATGTAGAGGATTTTTTTCCAGCAACATGGTTGCTCTGGCAGGGTATCACATTCAAAGACCTGGGTCTGTGTTATATAGCTGGAATGGAGACATACCATACACCTTTAATTTCTCTGGATGGAATACAGACACAACCATAGAGTACACCTTTAATACATAACGATGTAGGAAAAGTTAGTTTGTAGAAGAATACAGCCATGTTTGAAAATGACATCTAATCGAGAGGTAGACAAAGTGATGAATCAGAGAAAGTTTTGACAGATGGTGTCAGAGGTAGGGTATGTCAACTCAGATGAGAACAGCACACACAAGAGAGGCTATTTAAGGCAGGGCAAGAGAGGATGTGAGGAGACTAAATTATTTTTCTTTCAAATATCACCACAGTATTGCAGTCCCACAATCCATCTAAAATGCTTGTATTTTAGGACAATGATCATTTGTTGTGATTTGTTTCTTGTAGAAACACAAAAAATCCAGTTCACCCTAGACAGCCTAAAGTATTAGGGACAACCTAACCTGTGGCATTCTCTTTGGGTAGAGCTAGGTCATTGATGACAAGTCCTACACTGTTTACACTTGGTTACATAGAAAGAAGAGAGGAAGAACACCATCATCCTCATAGCATGCTGGAAAACAAAACTGGTGTACAGTCTAACACAGGGCAGAGTAGTGTTATCAGTCATAGCTCAGTCTCCCACAAAGTCTGTGAAACTACTAGTCATTTATATGAAATTATTTAATATTGAGGAATACTTAGAAGAGGATATTATATGTATCTACTTCAAAAGCTATTTCTTTTCTAACACATATAAATTGTTTTGTGGAAAGCATGTTATAATTGAAAAGAAAATTGGTTTTGTGACTGGGCAAATATTTTTCAGGGAAGTAGCCATTATTACAAACAAAATAGATTTGTTTGCAAGGGCAGAGAACACCTTCTAGCATGGCTGCTTTTACTATACCCTTGTGAAAAAGATAGATAGATAAAAGATAGTGAAAAAGATTGATAGATAAGTGGCTTTTACTATTGTTTTTTATTCTTGCTTGGGTCTGATTGATACAGTTACCTGCCTTCATTAGAAGACTACATTGACAGATTTAAATTAATGCTCTAGAGGATTACTTTTCCTTAGATAAATAGTTTATATTTTTTATTAAATTTTTGTTAGTGTATTTAGGAAACTATACATAGTTTGCATTAAAAATATGTGATTCAGTTATTTGTAGCTACTATATTTATTTCATGTTTCCACACAGTCTAAATTCACACAAGACAGTTTCTTGCATTATTCTTGTTCTCTGATAGTCTGACAAACAGATTGCTCACTTTTGTACCAAAGCATTTGAATCTGTCAAAAAAATAGCACCATTGTTAATACTATGATATAAAGATTTATAAAATATTTAGACAAATATTTATTGCTGAACAAATTATGAGACTTTTAGGTAACTTTTTGTAAAAATAACACTATGTGTTGTGTTTTGCATGTGTGTGTTTGTGTGTGTGTGTTTCAGAGAATTGAACCCAGTAATTACTGTATATGCATTCCACCACTGAATTGAACTGCCAACCTGACATGAGTCAAAATTTTCCACAATGATAATTGGTGGATTTAAATTACATGGTACACACAATTATAATCTCTATTCGATGTCATCATTTTCATAGCCATTGAGTATTTTTAACTATTTGGTTACCTGAATTTTGCTATTTAATTTCCAACTCATGAGGTATCTTTAAATGTTAGATTATGGCATCTAACTACTTGTCAGGGAGACTGAACCTGTATTTGTACATTGCAGATGCTTCAAAAACTGGTTGGCAAAAATGCCTTGGCCAGAACATTTACATCATTTAGGTTAAATTTGAAGTCCAAGTTACTAACAAATTGGGTCACTCATTTATCTAGCATAGTTTATAACATTGTGAAAATGAATTTTAGATGAAGAAATGGTTTTTTTAAGGCAATTGAGCGCAGCCTCTCCTTAAAATGAGGACTGTCCTCACTAGTATCCTTCAATTGCCTGAAACAAAAATTCCTAGTGACAGTCTTATTAACAAGAAGGACTAGGAGATATCCTACAATAACATTTATAGGAAGCAATGGTAAATATGAGAATAGAATGTAGTCCCTGACAGGAAAAGAAATTTATATAAAGAAAACTTGCAAATATTTTATAGGAGAAATTTATGTAGCAACAGTTGCTCATGAATAAAGAGAACAGTAAATATATTCAGTAGTTCACGATGTACTATTGGCACCCAATAACACACTATCAACAGAAAGCAAATGAATGAAGCCAGGAATGGGCAATACTAATAACAAAGGAGAACTTGACCCAGGCAATATCTACTAACTCCTTAGAAAGTATATATGATTGAAAGTGCCAGAGGAAAAATGTAATTAAGTGACAAAGTGATATTATTTTATCAGTAAAAGCTATTATTTACCAACTCTTCTCTTAGATAGCAATATGAGAATGTGTTCTATTGAAAAGAGAAAATTTACATTATCCTAAGTCATACATAATCTTTAAGGTATAAAGAATAAAAGAAAATGAAGAAGCCTGTGTTACAAACTAACTTCTCTTACCCAAGATGAGCTAGTCAGGAGAACTTGATATAGGTTGCAGCATTCTTCCCTGAGGTGCAGGCTTGAGCTAGAATATGACCTTCAAGCCCCCTTGGTATATGAATGAATAAATTTTGAATATATTTGAAGTGAGAGACACTTTCATGGTATTCTCTAACAGGCAACGTAGCTTTTAGATAATGAAAAACCCAATTTAGTAGAAACACAACATTTTCATGGTTTTAATATATAAATATCATCATTTGTGTCCATAGTTAATTGAAAGTAATAACTGTCTTGTATTCCCCTCCACCCAACACAAGAGATGGTCATTTGAAAACTATTCACACTAAAATGTCTGTTTCATTTGTGATGACAAAATAAGTTTGTTCTAATTACTTTGGCTTTTCAAGGAATATAGACAGACAAAGCAAACATTTATGCTGACACCATACATCATTCAAATGGCAGCCCATGTGTACCTATGTGGAGTCATATAGCATGTATCTAGCTATACACTTGCTTCTTTAGTTGAGGCTTTGCTGTAGAATTGATTGTCCTAGGGTATTTTGCCCCCACTTGAATGAAATTAAAGGATAATTTACTTCTTTAGGATGAAAAGAGGCATATCTTTTTTTTTGCGAGGAATTTCTGATTGGATAATTTAGATCACGTGCATGTTTTCAAAGAAAATTATTGCGGTTGGGAAAAACAATATATTAGTTGGTTCATTGGATCCTTTCAGACCCTGTAATTAAATAAACTTTCTCCTAGAACAAAAGGTTTTATGTGAGAAAGAGCTAATTTGACTATCTTGGGCAAAATTAACCAGTGTTGTTCATTTAAAAAAGCAAAAGAAAACACAAAGAAAAAAATCTGAGAAACACTAACTGAGAAACAATGAACCCAAAAGGCATAGGCCTAAATTGCTTAGCCCTAGATATTTTTATTGTACCTTTTTGGTTGTGTGTTTATTTTTTCTGTGTCAGAGAACCTGGTATATCAGAAATGACTCAATAAACACATTTATCATACATAAAATCCACTGGCAAAATTAGCTAACTTTCTAGGTATGTCTTAATGGTTTCCTATAAACTAACTGCCAAAATGACAGTGCTTACTTCTGTTTCCATACATTCCATCAACCATTAGTTACCTTTTGAAAATCTAATATAAGCCAAGTAATAATGTGTTTTAGTAACTGGTAGCATGTTGTTCCAACAAAATGTTTCATAATTGGCAGTAATTTTTGAAGGATGGATGAAGACTATCCATGCAGATATTGTAAGAAATACTTCAAAGAAGACTGAATATCAGTTCTAACATAATGATAAATACAACCTCTTAATCTGCACATGTTGGAAGAACAGAGGCAACAGTCCATAAATGTTGCATCTTGAAGAGCCTCATTTTATCAAACTAAATGTTGGAGACATATTTCATCATGAAGCCATGTAATTCCTTTATATGTTTTATAGATGTGGAACATTATGTACACCAGGATATATTCTTAAGAGGGTATATGATATTCCCTGGGCATGACCTCCTATGAGGTAGTGAGGGTGATGTTTCATGTTAGTAATAAAGTCCTAAGTAAAGAGGAATAAAAAATGGAGTGTGTACATGTAGTCTTTCATGAGTTTGAAAAACCATGGAAAAGAATAAACTTTAGAATTTTGGTGAAGGGGGCAATAAGGTAAAGGAAGAGAACTTTACATGATTTGCAAAATTCCTCTTTGATGTGAACTAGTACTTTTCTTTGTACAAGAAGGACTATCTGATGTTTGTAGTGTGAGACATTTACAAATTTGAATGGTGTGGTCTAACAGACCATGTAATATCTTGATGTAGATCTCTGTGAAAATCTATGGTGAAATATCTACACTAGGGTGATAAGAAAATGCTAGAGCAAAAACACTGTGAAAGATCAAACAGGGAAGTGAGTGTGAGCAGTAAGCAGAGAGAAGGCATATGGGTTCATATAAAGTGGGATCCATGGTATGGAGACAGTATAAGAACCAGAGAATAAACAGTATGGTTGACTGGAGTGTCTTTGAAGAGTACAGAGATTAGAGAATGCAGTGACAGACACAGCTATTAAATGCATTGTACTTGTTAGAAGGATCCCTAGCCAGGCAGACATTTTAGAGAGAAGGTCCATATTTGGAAACACTTTAAAAGAGACAATCTTAAGTAATGCCTTTCTCCTTTTCTAGAATGAGTTATTAACACTTAAATCACACAGTTTTGCATGTGGGATTTCTGGAGTGGTACTCAAGTTTTTTCATCTTCTTCTTATATGATAATTTGAGGTGGAAAAGATGTTAGAATTTATTC
>JADRCC010580033.1:9557-21643 GCA_019843855.1 Hylomyscus alleni
GTACCTGTGATTATGCATCTATATTATGTTTCTTTATGTGTCTGTGTCTGTTTGTGTCTGTGTGTGCATCTGTATGTGTGTTTTATGTTGGTGTTTGTTTTTATGTTGATGTTTGTGATACTTTGAATATGATAGGCCCAGGGAGTGACACTATTCAGAGGTATGGCTGTGTTGGAGGAAGTGGGTCACTGAGAGCGTGGTCTTCAAGACCCTCATCCTAGGTCTCTCTAAGCCAGTCTTCTCCTGTTTCCCTTCAGAACAAAATGTAGAACACTCAGATCTTTGGACACAAAACCTGCCTGGAAGCTGACAGGCTCCAACCTTGATGATAATGAACGGAACCTCTGAACCTGAAAACCAGTCCCAATTAAATGTTGTCTTTAAAAGAGTTGCCTTGGTCATGATGTCTCTTCACAGCAGTAACACCCCCTCTAAGACAGAGTTTTTATGTGATCAGTGTATGTGTGTGTATCTGTGTATCTGTGACAATGTCTGAAAATTCCTTATTCTATATTCCCCCTACCTGGTTCTGATATTTACTGAATCCAAGCACTTGGGACTTAGAGTAAAGGAATTTCTACAATAAAAAGTCAACTAGAGGGAGGGGTTGGGGAGGTGGCTCAGTGGTGTCGAGCACTAGTTGCTCTTCCAGAGGACTTAGGTTCAATTTTTAGCACATACATGACAGCTCACAGCTGTCTATAATTTCCAGATCTAGGTGATTCAATACCCTCACACATACATACATGCAGAAAAATCACCAGTACACATGAATCTACATATTTTAAAAGCAGCTACAATTAATGTGTAATGTCATCAGATGTATAGAGAAACCCTCTGAAGCTGTCTTTGCTGACATTTTGGTGACATATAAAACATTATAATTTATTTGGTATGTATATATAAATTCATGTTTAAAATCAAACATTTACCAATACACCAAGACATTCATCCATTTGAAGTTTAGCAAATAAACTGAGTTGTTCAATTACAAAAATCCAGATTGTGGACGTTTCCATCACTTCAATAATATTCATATTCATTTTCAGTTAGCTAAGACCTTGATCTAAAATGTCTTACTATATAGCTTGGAACTCCCTATACAAAGCAGGCTGACCTAGAAATTACTATGTAGATGCTATGTAGACTAGACCTCAAACTCACTGAAATCTACTGTCTCTGCTTTCTGAGTGTAAAAATTAAAAGGCATGCATTACAATGCCTGGTTTTTATTTATGTGTAAAAGTAGGCATAAAACATGTGTGTAGGTGTCTGTAGAGGACAATAGAGGCCATTGGATCCTCTGGAGCTGGTGTTTTAGGGTTTGAGAGACTCCTGATGTGGGTGTATGTATACAAACAAATAAGTGTAAAAAATTAATGCACATTTTAAATGTACAACTTAAAAAAGCATTTCTTTTTGGATAGCAAAATAGACCAATACAGTTAAATGTTTTAACATTTATTTGAGGGTAGGTTCATAGGCCAGAACATATATGTAGAATTCCTAAAATAACTTCCTGGAGTCAGTTTTCTCCTTCCACCATGTGAGTCCCAAGGAACTCAGGTGTGATGATGATGATGATGATGATTTTCTGAAGCATTTTAAAAGTTAATCAATGGATTAATGACTTACACAGAGATAAGACAGTCTGAAGAAACATCATTTATAGTATAACACTTCTTGGAAGTTTAACTGTCTGTGTTCTTTACAGGATCAGCAAACACCATGGCCAAAGTAGAAGAAACAGTGGTTCCCATGGGTTAAGTGTCAGGCCAGAGCAGCAGAGGAAGTTAATAGAAAGACTAGGAGCACATCCCAGTGCCCTTGGCCCTGGCCACAAGCCTCCAGTGAAAGAGGCTTTGTTAATCTTCCTATTCTTACAGCATCTGTAACTGGGACTTGGATGGGTTTGTTTCTGTATTCATCTTCGTAGAGGATGTATCAGGAAAACAATAACCAAACAAAATAAGCAGTCTGTGAGTTCGTATAGTGCTCAAACGAGGTGTTACCAAACAAGTTAAAGATCTGTATGACAAGAACTTCAAGTCTCTGAAGAAAAATATCGAAGATTACCTCAGAAGATGAAAAGATCTCCCATGCTTGTGGATAGGCAGGATTAATATAAAGATGGTCATATTGCCTAGAGCAATCTACGTAATCAATGAAAACCCCATCAAAATTTCAACTCAATTCTTCATATAGTTAGAAAGAACAATTCTCAAATTCATTTGGAATAAGAAAAAACCCATAATAGTGAAAAATATTCTCAACGATAAAAGAAACAACAGAAAAAATAACAGCCCTGCTCTGCATCTACTTGTTAAAAGAATCTGCTGAGTCTCCTTGTGCCCAGCAGAGGGAGTGCTGGGGCTGTTCAGCATAGAAAGTTGGGGCCTGCCCTTCTTTATGGTATGCCACAATTATGCAGGTCCTGCAGGATTCCCCAAGGTGGAAAGGGGTAGGTAATTTCTATCACCTTTCCCAGTGGAGTCCTTACCCTCTCTGGAATAAAAATGGCCGAGTTCAGACTCCTGGGCTGCTGCTCACAAGCAGGTAACCCACAGCAAGTTGCTCTGTGCCTGTGAGAAGGCTGTACATTGCAACACATTTAAGTAAATTATAGCATCCATCCCAAAGGGTCATCATGAGTGCTGAATGGCCTAATGTTTGTTTTTGGCACGAAAAATGCCATACTTGATAAAAACCTGTTGCCTGTTACTTTTGACAAGGTCTCTTGTAAGCTGAGCCTGGCGTCATAGTGTAAAATGATCTTGAGCTTCTGATCATCTTACATTTACCCAGACTGCTGGGACTATAGACATGCACAACCATACCTAGTTTTATACAGTGGTGGGGATGATGCCAGATGGAAGTAGTTAAGCACTTCCAGCTGAGCTACATTGCCACCTTCTCTACTGCCTTGTGACATCACACACACAGCCTTCTCTCTAAGAGATCAGTGCAGACCTCAGGTAAGATCTCTGCACTGCTCCTCTGTCAGGCTACTCAGGGAGACTGAAATTCCATCTGGATAGCTTGGCTCAGACCAGTAGGGGAACACTGTTATGGGTTTCCCTAGTGCTGTTTGTCTTTTGATGTTCACTCTGAGGACAATGATTTGGAGTCAGATCTCTCCTTCCACCTTCAAGAGTTCTGATGATAGATCTCAGGTCACCATGTTTGCAGAGCCAATGCCTTTATCCCTTAGCCCAATTTTGGTTTGTCATTATTATGCTCCCAGGAGTTCCTTTCTGTGTCCATTTCTTACTAGTGGGATCTGCTAGGCCCCTCTAGGACACCAGAACTGTCCTTAGTCACCTTGGCTGTTTTTCTTGTGGGACCTGAGGATGATCTTAGCCCTTGAACCTGGATTGCCTGAAATCTGGGAACCTCGGACTATCAGCCTCTAGCTGCTTTTATTTCTTTAGCAGTTATAGGATTAGTTAGTTTCCCTGATCTTGATTTCACTTTGGTAAGTATCTAGAAAATCATCCATTTCCTTTAGATTTACCAAGCTTTTGGAGAAGATGCTTTTCAGGTAAGACCTACTGATGTTCAAGTTTTCTCAGGCTCTGTACTTAGGTTTCCCTTTTGATTTCTGATTTTGTTAATATGGATATTATCTCTCTGCCTTTTATTTAGTTTGGATAAGGTCTTGTCTATCTTGTTGATTTTCTCAAAGAAGAAGCTCTTTGTTTGGTTGATTCACTGACCTGTTGTCTTTGTTTCTAATTGACTGATTTCAGTCCTGAGTTTGATTATTTTTGGTGTCTACTCCTTTTGGGTGTGTTTGCTTCTTTTTTCTAGAATTTTCAACTGTACATTTAAATTGTTATTCTGAGTAATCTCCATTTTTAATGAAGGCACTTAGTGCTATGACCCTCTTAGCACTGATTTCCTTGTGTACATACATTTGGTATGTTGTGCTTTCACTTTCATTTAATTCTAGAAAGTCTTTGATGAATTTCTTTATCTCTTCTGTGACCTACTGGTCATTAAGTAGAGAGGAAGAAAAAGAAGTATGTTGCTCTTGTCACTGCTTCTGGAGTCACCAAAGTCATCTTCCGTGCTTAGTGACTACAACTAAATCACCATAGACCATAGTGGGGCCTCAGTGCCTTTTTTCCTTTGAAAAGATAGCAAACAATGGATAGCATGACTGAAATGTTTTAGGAAAGAGTCCTTGGAGCCTAAACCAGTGCAGGCTTGAGGAGTCTCCAACAAAGGTCATGATAAATTGCACTGGGAAGACAATTTCACAGATCAGGTATTGCTCATGCGCAGCAAGCAGGTTAAGACCATCTATCACAGTTGTTGGACCCAAGCTTTCCCATTGGTCAGAATGCGCATGCCTGTGTTTAGATGCATTGCTTGGCAACAGTGGGATGGACTTCAGTTGAGAGACATACCCTTGCTGACTGGACATTCCTACTGAACTTGCTTGTGGGCACTTTGTCCTGGTGTTGCTGGCAGTGGTGACAAGACTCACTTTCAGATCTCTATCAGTTTGTTGATTCTGAGAGTGGCCAAGAGCCAACAGGGAAGGGAGGGGTAGGGGTGACTCAGGGTGAGTGGATGGGAAACTCCACCATGAAGAAGTTCTTGTGCTGCTGGAATGGAAGGCAGTCTTCCCCTGGTCCCTCTACCAGCCAGAGGGAGTCCTTCCCAGGCCCTGGAAGGCCATGTTGGAGTGCTACTAGCCTGCGTTCCCACAGAGAGCTCCAAAGCTACAAAGCCTTCAGAAAGATCCACAAGGCTGCTAGCCTGGGCGATGTTGCCACGGTTCAGCGCAGACTTGTATTCAGGAAAAATGGCACCAATGACCGAGACAGGAATGATAGGTGACTGGGGCTGGGAGTCAGGGGAAAGGGGCAGCCTGGGAGGTAGGCGGGGAAAGAAACGTGTCAGCTTCCCTAAGTAGCCCCAAGGACTAGGACTAGGAGGGATCTGCCAATATTTCCAGTGCTGGTGACTAGTTTGTTGACCTTTGTCACTAAGATGTCGTGGCAATCTCAAGCTTGGAAGTTATTCTACTGTTCCATGAAGTCGGAAGTGGGAGGTACTGCTGACCTAGAACTATTCACCACAAAACTCCCTTGGTTCTTGAATTTCTTAATGTTTTGAAATCCAACTCTCCTCTTTTCTGTGACTGAAGTACCTGTTTCTCTCCCAGGCACTATAATAAGTTTACTTCATTTTCATCCACATAGCAATAAATTTTATTCTTTTAATCCCCCAAAGTAACTCACTTACAGTAATAGGCAACCTTTCAATTTCGAGTCTGAGTACAGCTGTGGGAAGTATGCAGAGAACCAATGTGGACTCCTGCAATGCTAACTAGACACTTTGGAGTCATTTTCAAAGGCTATCTCTACCTCAATTTCAGGCTTCTGGAAATTTATGATCAACTTTGCAGCCCAAAGCGGACATTCAGGACCACATGGCTTATCTTCTGGAATGTTTAGCTTTCCTTGGCCTTTGGAAGCCACACAGGCTGCTTCCCCTTCACTCCTACCTGACCTTAATATGTCTTCGTGTTTTTCACCATCTGCAAACTAGACTGTAGTTTTTGTTTTCCCTCAGCTCTTTTGTATAGAGTGGTTTGTTTCCTTCATTTTCTCAATCTATGCATCACAAATAATTCACATCCAATATGCCATCCTTGTAAGATGGCACCATAATTTTTTCATATCTGTGATTTATGCCATGAAAACATGAAGTTTTTTGCAAAGAGCTAGTTTATGAATATGGTATATGTAATAATTCCTATAACCTATGTGTGTTACATATAACACCTATGTTCTGTATAGGGATATATTATCCTAACTCCTAATCCCTTTAGATTATAAAACTCCTGATAATGTGAAGCTGAAGGTTTATTAATTAGTTTATTATATACACAAAATAATTAGACATCATCTTTTGAGTTGCAGTTTTCTGAAAATAAAATATTGAATATGTTTATTTCAAAGATAGACTTTCTTTCTGTTTACAGAAATCCTTCAAGAGCTTTAAGGACTGCATTCATAATAGTGAGCAGGAAAATATAACTTTCAAAGTGAAAAGCTGTCCATTCAATTTGTTATTGGCTGTTGTTTTGCTGTATATTGCTTTTATTATGTTTAGGTATGAGCCTTGAATTCCTGATCTCTCGAAGACTTTTAACATGAATGAGTGTTGTATTTTGTCAAATGCTTTCCCAGCATATAATGAGATGATCATGTTATTTTTTTCCTTTGAGTTTTGATTATATAGTGGAGTAAGTTAATGAATTTTTGTATATTGAAATAAATTTGCGTCCCTGAGATGAAGCCTACATGCTTGTGGTGAATGATGGTTTTGATGTGTTCTTGGATTCAGTTTGCAAGAATTTCATTGAGTATTTTTGCATTGATGTTCATAAGAGTTATTGGTTTTTCTGTCTTGGGTCCTTCCTTGCATGTTTTGAATATCATAGTAATTGTGGCTTCGTAGAATGAATTAGGTAGTGTCCCTTCTGTTTTTATTTTATGGAATAGTTTGATGAGTATTAACTCATCTTTGAAGGTCTAATAAAATTCTGCATTGAGGATATCATGAGTTTTGTAGGCTTATTGATGGAACTAGAATGTATCATACTGAATGAGGTAACTCAGGCCCAAAAGGACATGCATGGTATGTTCCCACTAATAAGTGGATATTAGCCAAAAACATATAGAATACCCAGGATACAATCCTCAGAACTCAAGAAGTTAATAAGCTGAAGGGTCCAAGTGAGGATGCCTCAATCCCACTTGGGAAGGAAAAGAAAGCCATCACGGGGGGGAGGGGTAACCTCCAAGGGAGAGGGGCCAGACAAAAGAGGGAGATGATCAGACTTTGGGGATTTTGGGGAACAGGTCTGAAGCCCTGAGGGCTAGTAGAAAGAATGGAAACACTCAACCTCAGGGGAGTAGGTGGTGGGGTGACCCTATATAAACTACCAGAGACCTGGGAGACAAGAGCCTAGCATGGCTGCTTTCAGAGAGGCCCAACAAGCAGCCAAAAAAGTCAGATGCAGACACTTACACCTAACCAATCTACAGAAGCTGAGGACCCCTGTGGTGGAATTAGATTAAAACCTGAAGAAGCTGAGAAAGAGGGTGACTCCATAGGAAGACCAACAGTCTCAACTAACCTGGACCAATGAGATCTGTGAGACACTGAGCCATGAACTGTACACCAGCTGATAAGAGTCCCCCAACACATATTTACCTTTCATTGTGTTGCACAAACACCTAATGATTGTGTAAGTCCTTATATAAATACCAGGAGTTTGAAAATCCAAATAGTATTGCTATGACAACTTTATTCTCTCTTAGGCAGAGAGTACATGATTCAGTATTGCACTTATTACGCATTGTCCGCTGCTATACTCATACTTCTGGTAAATTTTGGATTTGATCCTAAAGATCAGTTACTCATCATGAAACTTTTAAAATGTCACTTAACTATTGACATTGCTTCATTTCTGTTACTGTGATCAAACACCCTGACAGAGCACCACACTGGAGGATGGGGTAATTTGGCTCACAGTTCTATGTTATAGTTTACCATAGTGGGGAAATCAGAGACAGGATAGGGACACACCACATCCACAGTTGAGAAAGGAATGTCACAAAAGCAGCCTATGTTTTCTCTTTCTTATGTTTCTTTTTTAAATTGGTTATTTTATTTATGTACATTTCAAATGTTATCTGTCTTCTCAGTTTTCCCTTCACAAATCCTCTATCACACCTCTCCTCCTGATTCTATGAGGATGTTTCCCTACTCACCAACCCATTCCTTCCTCAAAGCCCTACCATCCTCCTACACTTGGGCATCTAACTTCTACAGGACTAAGGGCTTCCCCTCACTTTTATGCCAGATATACAGCTAGAGCCATGGGTCCCTCCATGTAAAAGGGACCAAGAGTGGAGCAGAGACCAAAGAAAAGGCCATCCAAGGATGGCCCCACCGGGGAGATCCATCCCATCTGTAGACTCTAAACGCAGACACTATTGCTAATGCCAAGAACCACTTATTGTCAGGTGCCTGATATAACTGTCCCTTGAGAGGTTCTGCCAGAGCTTGACCAACACAGATGCTGAAGTTCCCAGCCAACCATCAGAACACAATGATCTCCAAAAGGTTAGGGGAAGAACTAAAGGAGCTGAAGGGGTTTGCAACCCCATAGGAAGTACAATATCAACAAACCAGACCACTAGAGCTTCCAGAGACTAAACCACCAACCAAAAAACAGCCTATTTGCTCACTGTTAGAAACTCAGCCTATGTAACATTGGCATCCATAGTGTGTCTTTCCACAAAAAAAAAAAAAAAAAAAACCAAAAACCAAAAACAAAAAACAAAAAAACATACCCTGAAGATCCCACACCCCCACAGTAAACCTGATGTGGAGAATTCCACAGTTAAGGTTCTGGTTACATGTGACTCTAAGTTGTGGCAAGTGGTCATTTAAAACAATTCAACATAGCTTACTGAATGTTGAAATACATATTTATTTCAATAAATAAAACCATGAATGATCTTTATTGTAACTAAAAGAAAAACTTCTCATAACTTTGTGTCTTGGTGTGGAGATAATAAAACAGAAATTTAAAGATTAGTTAGCATCATTCACCCAGAATATACACAGGCACACATGCTCACACATGCACATGTACACACACACATGCCTACAATACACACAGGCAAACACATACACACACACACACACACGCACATGCACATACACATACTTACATATAACATTTACCCTACATGCCCCCACCCCCACCCACCCAGACCTCTAAACTTCCTGTGGCCTCCACTCTCTTGAGGGTTAGGTGAATCTTCTCTGACTGAACCCAGAGCAAGCAGTCCTCTGCTGTAGATGTGTTGGGGGGCCTGATATCAGCTGGTGTATACTAAATGTTTGGTGGTCCAGTGTTTAAGAGATCTTGGTGGTCCAGGTTAATTGAGACTCCTAGTTCCCCTACAGGGTTGCCCTCTTCCTCAGCTTCTTCCAGCCTTTCCCTATTCAACCACAGGGATCAACAGCTTCTGGGCAGATTTTCCTGTGCTGAGTAGAAAGTTTAGAGAAATGGGATTAAAATCCAATAGAAACCTTACCTCTTTCCTTTCAATTAACATTTCTGAAATTAAGAAATTGTAAAGAGTAGCTACCTTGAAAGATTATGCCATTATCTGAAACTATTATCAGATAGTTGAAGTATTATTTAATTGAAACTTCACATTTTTTCACACTGAATAAATCTAAATAATGAATAAAATTATCCATACTTTCTCATTTGTGTCCTGGTTTTTCTTGAGCTAGATATTTAGAAATCAAAGAAATAGTTATGTTCAGATATCATTTGCTATTATTATATTCTCTTTTCACATCTTAAATGTTTTGAAATATGACTAGAACTCCCAGAATTCTTTAGAATGTATCATATGTGATTCAATATAACCACAGTTGGTTATGATTCCTACACATTTTATGCATTATGAAATCTAAAACCTGGTATCAGGTACAGTTCAATACATCATGAGTTAGAAGCCACATCCTAATGTAAAGTTGTCAGCATGTAAGAAGAACAGCGTCATAAACCAAGCAGAGTGTAGTCACTTGTGATGCCAGGTACCAGTGGCCTACAGTGGGAAGATTTCAAGTTGAAAGCTCCTGAGACACATGGTGACTTCAAGACCAACCTGAACTCTATGGCAAGACCATGTCTCAAAGAAAAATACCCAAGCATCTAAATGCTGAGCAGTTTCATGGTAGAAACAGTTCTAAAACCTTTGCATGTGTGTTTGTTCAATAATCCCACTATGACCTGTGAGATGAGATTATTCTGATTCTCTTTTTATCTATGAGGGGCTTAGGTATGGAGAGAATATAGCAGTGGGTAGCAACAGAGTTTAAAGTTGGATTAGAATCCAAATTGAGGTAAGATCTAATTTAGAAAGGTTACTTTGGCCACTGTACTGGGTAGTTTAACGTCAACTTGACACAAGCTAAAGTCATCTGAGAGGAGGGAACCTCAACTGAAAATTTTCCCCATAAGATCTGGTTGTAGGCAATCCTGTAGGGCATTTTCTTAATTAGTGATTGATGGTGGAGGACCCTGCCCACTGTGAGTGGTGCCATCCCCGGGGGTTGGTGGTTCTGGTTTCTATAAGAAATCAGGTGCAGGAAGAGATGGAGAGTAAGCTAGTAAGCAGCACTCCTCCATGGCCTGCCACAATCAGCTCCTGCCTACAGGCTTCTCCCTGTTTGAGTTCCTACCCTCCCTGCTTTTAGAGATGAACTGTTATCTGCAATGGTGTGTGAAATAAGTCCATTCATCCCCACGTTGATGTGGTCATTGTGTTTCATCACACAGTAGAAATTCTAAATATGACAACTTGGTACTAGATTAGAGGGAGATTTCCATGACAGAGCTGAACATGTTTTGGGGAGGATTGCAGAAGGAGTTTGGAATATTGTGCAAGAAATGCCAATGAGGTTTCAGTGCTTGTTGAGCTGTTCTTTTGGAGCTTGGTAGTTAAGAATGTTGAGGGTAATTCAGTGAATGGAGGCCTGGCTTGGGAAGCTTCAGAGGAATGATTAAAGACTCTATTGGGGGCATTTCTATTTTCCTCCCCATGTTGTTTCATCGCAGTAATGGAAACGTAACCAACATATCAGGCATTCAGCTCAGTGATAGCATCCTTACCTCCCATACAAGAATGTATATGCCATGTTTTCAACATGGGAAGCAAAAAAAAAATTTCTTTGAATTGGCTGCCCCAAGCTAATGAGATTTATGTGAATAACTGTGTGGTTTTGCTCTAGTTTTGTAAAAATTCTTAAAAAGTCTTCATTTTCACAGAACCATTTTACACCATGCCTGTGCACATGGCCATCCTGCTGTAGTTGCCCTCCTATTAGAGTGGAATTGTGACATTGATCTCCGTGACAGTGACAACAGCACAGCACTAATTAAGGTAGAAAGCAGCCAACAGTTTCAGTGTGAAACCGATTTGATGGGAATTCTGGGAATAAACATGATCTCAGCTAAATGTGGAATTTTTCTTTTCCTCATCTTTCCCATCTATTTCGTGATGTAATACCCACAGGCTTCACAGTATGAGCATGAAGAATGTGTGGCCATGTTATTAGAACATGGTGCTGATCCAAATGCTATGGACAACAGTGGGAACACAGCACTGCACTATGCTGATTGGCATAACAACACCTCAATGGCAGCTAAACTGCTGGCACATCATGCTGACATCAGTATAAAGAATGAGGTACAGAAGACCCAGCTTTGATTTACAGATTATTTGCTACATACTTTTAAATATTTCTTTGGGATCCTGATGCAGCTTTCACATAAGAATCCTTCAAATGCTAAATGTAATGAGTGAATTTTATAAATTTTACAAACTTAAGACTTCTCTAGATGAGTCAGATTTGGTGGGAACTCTTCCTTCTCAAGCTTTCCTTCCCCAACACTGTACTCTCTCTCCTTCCTTTACTCTCCTGATGAACATGCTAAAGAGAATTATTACCTCCATCTGTGGAATTCTGAAGATCTTTACAATTTCCTTATGGGTGCTCTCTTAACTGTAGCCTTTCAAGATTTCATGTTGCCTTAAGCTTCCAATACATAAGATGAACAAACATCAATAAGACACCAGGTTTCTACATTACAAGTGTCTAAATTATGAATCTTCCTGTCAGTTTAATCCACATGGTATCCATCTCAGCATGTCAGTTCATTCCATAGAGCTCTGACAACACTGGACTTTCAGTTGTAATTAGGTAACCGCAGAGCTGGTTTGTCCCTTTGTTTATAAGACAGAATCTTATACAATCAAGGTTGATCAAGTTTTCAATATTTTTCTTGAGAGATTACTTAAATTGCATCTCTAGAACAGGATTTAATCCTTCCTATTCCAAAGAATATTACTTTCCCAGAATATCAAGTCTCACATAAATACTATACGCATTTGTTAGAGAAATAGTATAAATATGAGTACAATAGGACCAGTATGGAAGAAATATGGTGACAGGTGTCATCCTCTCTACAT
>JADRCC010580043.1:0-10051 GCA_019843855.1 Hylomyscus alleni
TGGCATCTCTATTGAGTTTTTACCCGTGTCTCCTAAGAAAATGGCCTTATTAATTTTAATATTTCATTGCAGGCTAACAATCTCAGAAGAATAGATTCGTGCCTGATTGAACTGGATCCTGAGATGTTTCTAAATGAAAGCCTTGTCAAATATTCTATTTCCCTTCCGTGTTTCAATATTTGAATTGTCATCTAACAGAATGGCTTTCCTGGGCTTGGTTTGCCCATGTGGCTAAAATGAAGTTGGTTTTTTTTTTTTATCTTTTTATATTTTTTTTACATTATTTGCCGAGTAGTCATACTTGCTAAATTAATTTTTGAAGCAATATTCTTACTGTAAGACTGACTGTTTGGTGATGACTGCTATCCAATGTGAATTGAAGCTGTATTAAATAAGAAAGCTTAAATTTAAGAGAACGCTTCATGTTGCATTTTTTTTTTTTTTATTTAAAATTGCTCATTTTTACTTGGTGGTTTAGGCAATATACTTAGAGCATAAGTAATAGGTTTGCACTTTAGAACTTAAAAAGACCTATCAAAAAATATATTCTCCATGTCTGCCTTCTCCTCATGACTGAAGCACAGGGCTCTCTGAGTTTTATGATGTAGTGTTTCCTGCAAGCCACGGGCAAATGCTGGATTCTTTAGTGTGGAGTTCTTGCTGCTTATAAACAATGTTAATGCGTAGATGGTCCTATGAAGTCCTGATCAAATTTAAACTGTCGAGTCCTGTTCTAAGGATGTGTCTAGGGGTATGTGGCAGGCAGCTGGATAAAGTTTCAAGAAGGATGAACAAGAGCGGCCATCCATGCCTGAGTATGTGCTTGCCTCTGGGGTTATGTTGATGAGTGGGAGCTCTCCCAAGTCTGGTAGTGGTTGAAGACCATTTGTGAGGCATTTGCACCTAATTCCAAATCACTTGTCAAATCTTGCCTATATTCCTTGTAGAGTCTCGACCTCTTTCCACTCGTATTCAACCTTTGTTGTCTCTGACTGCACTGCTAGCATATTCTCAGCATGGAGATCACGTCCACCTTCAGGAGCGCAAGCACGAGCTTCCATGCTCACCCGTCTTTATTCTTTCACCCGCCTCGGCTCCCTGGCTTGTATCTCCTTCACACGCACCCTTTCTACTGTCTCAGCTCGTGGTCTATCCTTGCAGCCCATCCTGCTTCAGCATTCCAAGTCCTGGGACCACAGGCATACATCACAGTGCTCGGCCTGCCCTGCTCTCTGAATCTACAGGGCCTGGCGTTTAACATCTGGTGGTGCTGAAGCAATCCTTTCTGAATTCCTGTCACAGGACACCTTTTAAAAATACCCCAGATATATCCTTTCTGCTGTATTTCTGTCCGCTTACCTGTTTGTAATACTTTTTTAGAATATGCAGTGTAGAAAAAATGTAATTAATCAATTCCAGGGATGGGTTTTTGCTGCCTGCCCCAAAGGTTTATGTTCCTAAATGAAAGACACACACATAGCCTTTATATTTTGATATGCCTCAAACAGGGCAATACCTGGGCTACTTCCTAACCTCTATGTGGTTGATCCACCTCTTATTGATAATCCTGAATTATTACTTATTAAACTCTATATCCTACCCAGAGGACTACCCAACTGGGCTGGACTCTCCCAGCTCTTTCACAGCTATGCCTCTCCTCCTTCACCCAGCAAGGTGGGTCTCTTTCCTCCTCCTCCCTCTCTGTCCCAAGCCGGGAATCCTAAAAGTCCTGTCTCTGTCTGTCTTGCTCAGCCATTGGTTGCTGGCATCTTTATTTACCAATCAGAACAAACTTAGGGCAGGTCTCGATTAGCCTTAGTAATAAAGAGCTGCAGTATAACTAGGTCTAGGGTGTAGCTCGCTGGTATAGAGCTTGGGTAGGATGTACACGGCCCCAGCATGGTAAGCAAAAGAGTACTCACATATAAATCATGCTCTTTGTCTCTTATTGGTCTCTCAATAGTGGACTGGCAGGTTCTCACCTTTAGGGCCTGTGCCACATGCCTTTTTGTTTTCTTCTTTAAATGGAATGCCTTTACCCCTTCTGAGAGCCAAAGTGGCTAAGTCCAGTTTGTCAGGCCTTTCCAGTGTTGCCATGACTATTTTTATTGTTGTTGCTGCTGCTACTGCTAAGTTTTTTGTTTGTCTGGATTTTTGTTGTATTTTTTAAGTGCTGAGGATGGAGTTTAGGGCCATGCGCCTGCTAGACCTAGTGTTCTACCAGTGAACTAGCCACTATGTCCACCATATCTAAGCAAGCCATTCTTATACTTGAGGTTCTGCTGGCTGAGCCAGACATGGGTCGCATGGTGGCACTGCTTCAAGCTTTGGCTCGTCTCGACTTTTATCACCATGTGTTAGGTCTGCACCATGTGTAGTCCTCCTGGGGTCCCCCAGAAACATTCTTATGACGATGAGTCCAGTTGATTCTGTGGGTGAAAGGATAGCTTTATTTGTAGTATATGCTTCATTCTGTGGTATAAAGGGCTTCCTTCAGGGGTGACTTCTAGCTAATTTACGTGACATCAGCAGGAAGAGTTGACAGTTACAAGTCACTGTTTTGTATATGTTACCGTACAAATGAATAGGCCATCTCTGTAGCATGAGTAGCAGTAAAATGTTGTAAATAAATTAGAAATTTATATATTTTGAGCACCTTTTTATATTTAATTAGACACTTGCATAATTTAAGTCTTGTTTATTGAAATGTTTAACTGTTGGCTTATAAATTCCTGAAATTTTAACAGTAAGTCTTTATGAGCTGGTACAAGCTGGCTCCAGTATGGCACTGAGTTAATTCAAATACACATTGGGCAAAAAGTGCCAGGGCTCAGAACCTCAGAACTGGAACATTGTGGTGTCTGTTCACATCCTTCTGGCCAAAGCGATTCTCGGAGCAGAGCTTCAATGAACAAGTGAACAACCCTGCTCAACCAGCAGAGGGAGGAGCTTCGGAGTCACGTGGGAAAGGGTGTGTCTGCGTCGAGGAGTAGAACGTGAGCCTTGACTTCCTCGGTCACATACATCTTAGCCTGTGTGCACGGACACGCTAAGTTACATATTAGGCTGCTGTCTGAGTTACATTTGAAATACTCATTCATACAGCTTATGAGGAAGCCTGTGTCTATACATGTTAGTGGATTTGATTAAGGCAAACTTCTCTTAAAAATCTGTAGCTGTGGCATCTATTGAGGCTTCGTAGGGCCAAGAAGCATGGGGGGCATGAATAGTGGGTTTCCGGGAGGGGGGAAAACTGGGAAGGGGGAAAATGTTTGAAATGTAAATAAAGAAAATATCCAATAAAAAGATCTGTAACTGTTATTTTGGAAGGCTAGAGGGATAACACAGGGTGTGGGTTTTGACCTTGTATATGCATGGCAGATGCTTCTAGACAATTGCTTTTTACCATCCGTTTTTCTGCTTATCATTATTATTTTTGAACTCCTTTGTCTGCTACTACTACTCAGCCCTTTTCTTCCATTATGCTTTAAATCTGTATTGTCTGCATATCATTGATTCTTTCATAAAATTTGTCAAAATTCCCTCCATTTTGGATGGTTGGTGACTAGCTCCTGATTATGATTTTTGCTACCGCTAACTTAATTTTAGGTACGTTGGATGTCAGTGCTCTAAGACACACATTGTTGCCATTTTCTGGAAGAGTATAGTTCTGGTGAGTAGATTACACTCCAAAGGCCACCATCCAAGACCATATGAGCTGCACAAATTGGCCTTGATGTGGAGCGGAGAACAAAGACACAATTGTATAGGTAGGGAAGGGGGAATTGATCTGGGAAGATTTGGAGAGGGGGAGGTAAATATGACATACACCTATGAAAGTCTTAGAGAACTAATAAAAATGTATGAAAATAAATTGCTTTTATTCAAGGTAAGCGAGGTCCTAAAAATACTAGGAGGGGTGGCTTTGTTGGAGGTTGTGTGTCACTCGGGTAGGCTTTGAGGTTTCAAAAACCCAAGCCAGGCACAGTGTTTCTCTCTTCCCGATGCATGCAGATCTGGATGTAGAACTTCCAGCTACTTCTCTAGCCTCACGTCTTCCTGCATTCCCCCATGCTCCTTGCTATAACGAAAGTGGACTAAGCCTCTGAAACTTTAAGCCAGCCCCAATGAAATGTTTCCCTTTATAAGAGTTGTCATGGTCATGCTGTCTCTTCACAGCAATAGAACACTGACCAAGACAAAGACCTACTGTCCTGCTCACTGATGCCTTAGGCAGACAGCCTGTAATTTTTTGCAAGATATTATGCCTAGGGGCCTCCGTTCTTTGTTGCCAATGAGCCCAAGAACTCCCTCAGCTTCCTGTGCCTTGGCTATGGGGCTATCAAGATGAATGTCAGTTTCTTTGTAACTTCATCTTGAGCTTGAGAGTCCCATAGCATTTGCTGTGTTCTGCCTATTGGTATAACGCCAGTAGGTTCTGTGTATGTTTAAAGGGAGGCAATTACATAAGGGTTTGAAAACAAGGAAGATGTAATTACTGGGTTATATTAGTGATTGCCCAACAGAGTTACATGGTTGTATGATAACACCCTGTAAAAATAGCATTATTAATTATTGTTATTATTATTACTTTGTCAATTAGAAAATGCAGAACTAGAGAGGCTAACTTGTTTCAAGGCTAGGGTATTAGAATACAGCCTAGTGCATTCCTCAACTGGAACTTTTTTCATCACAGAATGCAGTTGGAAATGTTGGGGTCCATGTGTGTCAAAGTACAAGCTCTCTCAGAGGGGTTCCCTGTGACTCCAGCAGCCCATGCATGCAGGGCCAGACTTTCATAAGGATGGCCCTTGGCATCTGAAGGTTCTGCATCAGCAGATTTGACCATTTGCAGGCAGAGAAATAATGTTACAAAAGAAAATTGCATCTGTGCTGAGCATGTACAGAAGTTTATCTTGTCACTATCTCCTAAACAATACAGTGTAGCTTATGTTAATATAGCATTTACACTTTATTTTAAGCATTCTAGAGATAGTTTAAAGTATACAGGGCAGGGGACTTAGATAGTATGTATGAGGTTCTGGGTTGGATCCCCAGCACTGCCGCAACAAATAAAGCACACAAAAGCCCATGTGGAGGCTGTATAACTACTTCATAATTTTATCTAAGGGGCTTGAGCAGGTGTAGATTTGTGGACCTAAGGGAAATCCTGCAACCAATCCCCTTTTGATAGCCCTACATGGTTAATTGCATTTTGTAAATGCTTGTATAGAATAAATGATTAAATGTCAATGGTAGAATGGCTTTGTTGGTTATTCCTATCCCTCTCCAGCTTTCTTTGTGCTTATTTCTTTGGCAACAAAGAGGAAGAAAAACACAATGTAACAAAACATTTAAATTCTTTTTAAGCTCAAAAAAAAAAAACCCACCGTCAACTTGGATTATTTATATTATTCCAACCTGTTTAAAAATGATTGCTTTCTATTGCCTGTGTCTTAAGACTATAGTAATAATACATTGCCAGCCAAGCAGTCATTGGAATCTATCCATTACTTCAGGAAACATTGCAAAGAGCAGTATGCTAACATCCATTTATCTCCCTAAATACTGTGGTACCTAAAAAGTAGTTTTCAACCCTTACTCCAAGCTGAGAGATACCAACATAGTTTTTCTTCATTATATTATTTTTAACAACAGTTATTTTAACCAGGTTGCCTGCTTTTCTTTTGACAATCTGCATGGCTTTGGGAATTATCTTTAGAAATTTGGCCATGAACAAACACTGTCTTTAAGTTTTCTTTAGGTTTTTGTTTTGTTATTATTATTTTTTTTGTAGAAAAAAAAATGCTTCCCGTGCTTGAGGCAAAGATTATCCTTGCTTCTTCTCACTAAATCTTCCCAAGATCATTTAAATTAGGGATTTTAAGCTTTGCTATCTAATGTGGGTCCTTTTGCCTTTGTGAATCATGTGACTTTGTTCTCTCTTACAGGGAGTGGTTCACATAGTAATATGTGATATCATGGCATGGCTAAAGGCACTGACTTATGCTAGATTCCCAGTAGGCACGAAAAGTTCATTCATCTATTTCACTTAAAAAAAAAAAAAAAAAAGACAGCGTGTCTCAGTCTACCAAAAGTCATGGTGATCCTCCTGCCTTCCTGAGGTTGTAGGATAATAGTCATGGATAACTCTACCCCAAGATTACTTAGCTATATTAGTTACTTGTTTCTGATAGTGCTATACTATTGTGTAATAATATACACTCACCTGGCATCATGAATACACATTGATTCTCACACCGCTGAACTCATGCCACACCCTCTCAGCTTTTCTTCTTCATTCCTAGCCAGGGGATACAAGTTGAAGGAACATAGAGCCATGAGTTTTCATTACTCGCTGTACCCACTACTGTGACCTGAGTGACCTCTGCTCTTTCATGAATCTGCTTGTTACCAATTTTCTCTGTGACTTGGTTGTTCTCATCGTTGCTCAGGCGGCTTCTCTCAAGTATGAACTCATTATTTTCTCTACCAAAGTCGTGGAAGCCTCTGACTGTGGTGTCAAGTCTAGCTCCCCAAGTTCTCAGCCTGGCTCCCAGGACTCCTCCTGATCTGCCCTTTATTGTATGTTACTCAGGAAGCTGTCTGTCCTGTAGGGTGAATTGTGCTCATGTTCCTTCAGTCACATTTCGGTGCTTAACAATGATTGGCAAGTTTCCTGGCACTGTGAAAGGCCATCTCCGGTCTTTTCCAGCTCACATCTGTCAAAATGCAGTTTGCAGTATCTATCTCCAGATAGCTTCAGTGCTTCCTTCCTCACATCCTTCTTGTGTGCCTAGAACCCAGACATAGCTTTCTGTAGTGTGTATTTTTCTAATAGTGTGTCATAATTTTGTGTGTATACATCTGTGCATGTGTGCACAGAAGCATGCCTATGTGGGGACTGGAGGACAAATTTGGTTGCCATCCTAAAATAAGAGCTATTTACCTCTTTTGACACAAAATCTCTTATTAGCCTGGAGCTCACCGTTAGTCTAGGCTAGCTTGGTATTGGGTTCCCAGGAGCTGCTTCCCTACTGCTGAGGTTGTAAGCAAATGGCACCACACCAAACTCTTTTATGGGATTGGACTGAGTTCTCATTCTTCAAAGCTTACAGATGGAGCCATCCCTCCAGCTCTAGTATAGCTTATTAACTCTGATAACATTTCAAACTCCATAAGGATGCCTTTCCCACATACAGCCAGGTACAGTGACGAACACTGAAAGCTTCCTTCGACTTATCCAACAGATGTGTCTTAGCTGTTTTGTGTTTTTTTTTTGAGACACTAGATGTGATATTTGGCTTTCACCGTTGAATGAATCTAGAGCCATGATCTCATGGACCTTACATATTGGCTAAAGAGGCAGATAGGAAATAAATACTTGCCACAAAGGGAACGGGACTGGAATAAACTGGGCTTTAGATAGGATGGTGTCTTAGGGTTTTTGTTCTCATGAAGCAACACCATGACCAATAGCAATTCTTATAAAGAAAAGCATTTAATTGGGATTGGCTTACAGTTCATAGATATTATCATGGTAGGGAGCATGGCCGGAAGCAGGTAGACATGGAAGTCTAGAAGTAGCTTACAGTTCTACATCTGGATCCTTGGGCAGCAGACGGGGGGGGGGGGGGGGGCGAGAGGCAGAGAGAGAGAGAGGGGGGGGGGAGAGGGAGGAGGAGAGGGAGAGAGAGAGAGAGAAGAGAGTGACACTGTGCTTGGCTTGAGCATTTGAAACCTCAAAGCCCAACTCCAGTGACAAGCTTCCTCCAACAAGGCCACACCTCCTAATAGAGCAATTCCCTGTGAGCCTATAGAGGTAATTTTCATTCAAACCTATGGTGGTTTGAATAGGTTTGGTTACCATAGACTCATGTGTTTGAATGCTTGGCCTATAGTGAATGGCACTATGAAGGAGGTGTGACCTTGTTGGAGTAGGCATGAGTCATTCCCACTCTGTTCTCCATCACCTCAGACTTATGACCTGAGAGGGAAAGGGAGACAAAATGGCTGGGGGTGGAGGGGTTGAGGGTAGGGGCTGATGGAGACCTCAGGCAGCCGGTGTACATCATTGGCTGGTGCTAAGGTGATGGGGATGTCTCATTTGCCTAAGGGGGAATTTTCAGGTGCTGCTGGACATGATCTTATAAGGGGAAAGGAAGTTTAATTTGGCTACAGTCTATGTGACCTCCTCTGGTATGGCAAAGGTTGCAGGGAGAGGGACACAGGTCTACATATGCACAGACATGCATGCCCAGGGTGCCGAGGGGGGTTGGGGAATCCTACTCTTACTGATCTCAGACTGATCTCAGTACTAGATGTCTAGAGCTTGGGTATGCCTCTTGCTCCAGACCTGCTCCTCACAGCTCCACAGATCCCCAGCCCCACAAATGTGGCCTTGTTTGAGGAAGTGTGTTCCTGGAGGGGCAGGATTTAAGGTCTCCTATGCTCAAGCCACACCCAGTGTGGCATACAGTCTTCTGCTGCCTGCAGATGGAGATGTAGAAGTCTCGACTCCTCGAGCATCATGTCTGCCTGCACACTGCCATACTTCTCCAGATGATGATAATAGGCTGCACCTCTGAAACTATAAGCCTGCTCCAATGAAATGGTTTTCTTTATAAGAGTTGTCTGGTCACAGTGTCTCCTCACAGCAATAAAACCCTGATTAAGACACCATCACAGGTAGGTACAGGACCCACATAAGAAGTAATGTTTATGAAAGACCTCGTACTGGAAGTTTGGGTGGAAAAAAATGGATGTGGTACTAGGTGATTCTGTGCAGGGCATCTAGAAAGTAGAGTCATGCCCTTTATCTTTCTCAAGACAAGCCACCCGTCTGTGGTTGCTGTGGAGTAGATACTAGAGGGATCTGTCTACCAGCTTTATGAAAGTATGTTTAGTTAGAGGGTGAGGAGATGGCTCATTCAGTACGGAGCTTGTCATGCAGGCATGAGTTCCCAAGTTCAGGTCCCCAACTCTCATGTAAGGTAGATGGGTGTGGTGCTGTACACCTGTAATCCTAGTGCTGGAGAGGAAGAGCTGGGGAAATCGCTGAGGTGAGCTCTAGGGTGTGTGAGCGACTATGTCTAAAGAAGTCAGATGAAGAAGGACTGAGAGAGACCTCTGAGGTAAGCCTTGGCCCTCTGCGAGATACACTTGCACACACATGCACACATCCACGAACATGTGCACACACATACCCCAAACTAAAATTTAGGTACAAGGGATTTTCAGGGGATAGGTTAAGCATTTTGTAACTGAGTACTTCTAAAAACAGGAAAATAAAGTAAATCTACTCAGTGTGTGGGTGCCGCCAGAGCCAAAGCCAAAGACAGAATATGGATGCTAGCTCCCACACAGTAATGAAAGGAAGCAAGAGGTCAATTGCATAATAATAATAATAATAATAATAATAATAATAATAATAATAGTAATAATATAAAAAGAAAAGAAAGAAGGAAGTTAATAGAATGCTACTTGGCAAGCTAAGATAGTCCATTTGGAGAATGAATTTGATAGCGTTTGTTGATCTTGATGCAAAGCAATCTTTTATTGGCCATTGCCCTTCCCTTCCCTTCCCTTCCCTTCCCTTCCCTTCCCTTCCCTTTCTTTCCCTCCTTCCCCTTTCCTTCCTTTCAGAAAAACCAGTCTTTGATGCAGCTTGCCCTACAGTAAGTACCAATACCTGCGAGAGAATAGAAAAAATAGCTTTCTGCCAGGATGAACACCCAGAGTAGCTTTTCTCCGAAGGAGTTTGCATTCCAATTTGGGAAACAAGAAGCATCGCTCCATAATTATTCCGCACTTTCTCATACAGTGTGAGGTGTGTCTGTGCTAACATTCATGCTGTGGGAATTGGCTCACTAATAAACAGGCCAATCTAGCTACAAAGTGTGGTAGGTAGTACCTATTCTGAGTGTAAAGAATGACACAATGCTGAGCTTTTAATGTGTTAAAGTGAAAAAGGAATGAAATCCACAAGCCATTAACAATAAGCCCCTGTGCACTCTCTCTCTCTCTCTCTCTCTCTCTCTCTCTCTCTCTC
>JADRCC010580049.1:9611-21542 GCA_019843855.1 Hylomyscus alleni
ACACACACACACACACACACACACACACACACACACTTTTATCACTCAGCCCCATGAATGTAAACCAGGAAAATGATTTCTCTAGAGCAAATGTGCACACCACCTCAGGATAAGGAAGTGAGGGATGACTAGCAGGAAAGAATATCAACCTGAATTGTTTTCCTGCATCTCAGAATGCAACACAAATCAATAAGATGAGAGTGTGCCACCTTACTTAGTTTATTTTTTTTCTGAATAGAACATTTTCAAGGTGTCTCCCTTCTTGTAGATTTGAGTTTAAAGCTCACCACTACAAGAAATGACTGTTGATCTCATGAGTTCCATTTCTGATCACTATCATAACCTGTTCACAGGTCAGGATGATATATATCCACGGTAATTCATCAATCACTTTAACTGTTTTCTCCACTAATAACGTTGACAACAACGTTAAGGGATAGATCAAAGTTTCCACATTTTTTTTATTAACTCTGAAGGAGGTCACTTTGAGTGTGCACACCTGGTATAGACATAAAGTACTCCCACTTTAATTGCTGTGGCAAATGCAGGTATAGTGGGGAAGTCAGGTGGGGGGCATCCTCTTAGAGACAGGAAAAGGAGAATTGGGATGATAAACTGTAGGAGAGTGGACCCAGATGGTAGTGACCGGGATGCAAAACAATAACAATAAAATAAAAGGATGAAACATGGCTGCCTTTTTAGAAAGGAGAGAAAAATGGACTCCAATTGTTGAAACAGACTTTTGTTGACTAGTACCCTCAGAGCTCCCAGGGACTCAACCACCAAGGAGTACACATGGTGGGACTGATTGCTCTGGCAGCATGTATATAGTAGAGGATTGCAAAGTCAGTCATCAATGGGAGGAGAGGTCCTTGGCCCTGTGAAGGTTCTGTGCCCCAGTGTAGGGGAATGCCAGGGGCAATAAGTGGGAGAGGGCAAGGTGTCAAGCAGGGGGAAGAGGGAAGCAGCAGGGATTTGTTCTTGTTAATTTTTATTTTTTTGGTTTTTTGTTTTTTGTTTTGAGGGGAAACTTGGAAAGGAGAAATCATGTGACAAGTACATAAAGAAAATACCTAATAAAAGTGATTTTTCTTATTGGAGGTCTTATATTTGACCACAGAGGTGTTTCTAGGATATATACTAGTCATTTAAATTCTATACTTTAAGATGTTATATTTTCTTAATCTCACCAGGGTTTTACTATGTTTATAAAATAATTTCTAGAAAAATGAGTATTAATATATAAAATTCAAACCTTCTCTGGACCATACAATGAATACTTAGCATTCAGAAACATTGTTTCTTTTGATACTTCTATCTTTCAAAATGTATTCCTCAGAGTATTGTGAATAAACAAAAAAGTCCATAACAATAAATTTAATAGAAGTATTTATTTTTTCTCAAATTTCTGTCCTCATGTTTAACTGAGCCCATTAACAATTGCCAATGGATGGCTTCCTTTATTTGATATCATTTCTCTGTAACAATATCTTAGGAGTGAACAGTAATTATACAGATTATAAAATAAATTGAAAGCTATTCATAATACCCCTTGATCATTTTGTAATCATTTTATTATATGATACACATAATTTACTAAAAGTATTTTTTTAAGTATAGACAATTTCCACAAGTTTGTTTCTACCAATTACACATGCTGAAGTCATGATGACCTTGAATCTCTGAGTGAACAGACACATTATAGGTAAGCCCATCCATTCCAGAATCCCCATATTTACAATAATATGAAGGAAAATACTCCATTTTCCTGAGGTTAGTCAGGATTCTAAAACTTCTGTGTAAATACTATACATACCATTAGATTCTAATACAAATTAACTTCTCTAAAGATCTAAAATCCTCTGGATGTATTACTTAGTTCACATGTATAGGGAAGTACATCTTTGTTTAACTTATCTCTGTTTATTTTTTATAGTTAGGTTTTGTTGTTGTTGCTATGTATATATGTATCTCTATATATTTGCATGCATGCATGTATCTACCTGTCTATCCATCCATCTGCTTGTCTATCTATCTATCTATCTATCTATCTATCTATCTATCTATCTGGCAACTCCCTACCTTTCCTTGACTGTACTTGAACTCATTATGTAGACCAAGCTGGCCTTGAACTCACAGATATCTGCCTGCCTCTACCTCCAGAGTGCTGGGTTGGTTTAAATGTATGTGCCACCAGGTCCAACCAAAAAAGTATTTTATTTTAAATGTGTCCAATCCTATCACTTAAACTAGTGCATGTAGGGGATTAGTTCTGTTTAAGACTGGCTGCCATCTTTCATTCATTCTAGAAGTGAGAAATCATCTAAAAAGAAAATTAACAAGCAACCAAAGTTAGTGTAAAAGGGCCTGTGTGCTTTGAAAGTTTATGTTTAAAATAGTCTTTATGAGCTACTAAATACAGATTAAAGTTAAGGTGAATTCTCCTTTATAAATATAGAGAGAATTACTATTAAAATAAATGCAGAAAAAAAGTGAATATGGAACAACATTTTTAAAGAAATTGAAATCACAGTGTATAGTTCTCTATTTCTGGGTTAAAAAGGAAGGAAAATAAAACTATTTGTAATTTTTCCTTATACTTCACAAAGACAACAAGAAATGGAAGCCAGGCACAGTAGTATATGTCTTTAACTCCAGTGTGATGGAAGCTGAGGTATTAGAAAATTAAGTTCCAGACCAGGCTGGATTATCCAGTGAGACTCGATCTCAGTTGTCAATAACAAAATAGAAACAGAAACATCCCATGGAAATGCAGATGATCTGGAATCTGTAGTTTATAGAACAATATAAATAATCCTAACAAATGGTTTGGAACAGAATGTATAGGAACATGGTTGGGGGTAGGCCTCTTTAAAGAAATGCTTTACAATAGTATTTTCTTTATTAGTCACATGTATATTTCACATTAAATTTCAAGATAAAATAGAATATTTCATCATTAATGCAAACACATGTTCAACACTGAGTCATCTGATAACACAATGAAGTTCATCAAGATGTCTTCTTTTCATCACCACGTAAGAACAATGTACAAGGAGAGAAACAAAAAAAAAAAAAAAGATCAGCAATAAACTGAAACAGGTTATTGGAAGGGCTGGTAAACTTAAACTTACAATGTCTCTCAGGAGACAGCTAGATCAGGCTCCTGTCAGCAAGCACTGATTTCTGTATCCTTAAAAGCTCAAACTATGAGATGGGTTGCATGAGAACCATGTTCTAAGATGTCATTCCCTTGAAGGAGTCAGAAGAAAGCACTGGATCCAGACCAAGGAAGGTAAAAAAAGAAATAAGCAAATGTAAGTTTTCACCTTATATCTCCTATTTCTGAATGTGTTTTGACAAATATTCTCCCTCCTAGTTCATCCCTTTCATTGACTGGTCCCTCTGACTTCACATTCCAGTGACTGATCCACTATTAACAGATTCTTTTAACCTTCTATTCCATTGGACAGCTCTGAGTCATCAAGCAGTAGCTGGGATTTGAACCTGGGTCCTTAGGATCCATAGTCAGAGCTCTTAACCCCTGAGCCACAGCTCTACCCTTCTATTCCCTTAGAAAAGACAAATGTCTGACTTCCAAGATGCTACAATCACATCTATATTTTAACACATATCATTCTAATACATAACAAAGATCATGCAAGTTTGTACATGATTTTATTTATATACCATCCAAGTACCATTAATGGTTTTCTTTCTAATCATGTTAGATCAGGCTATTCAGAGATAAAAAGTGTGAACAAAGACCAAACATTACCTCTTTTGCATGTATTGTTCCTTGTTTTTCTGTATCTAAACAGATAACTCTTTGGCTCTATTGCCCACTGTGACAAGGTCATCTAAGGAAAAATATGATTGTCTAGCACCAACACTATTAGAAATACTAGGTTTCTTTTAGGTTCTCAGCAGAGTAACACAGATCACTAAACTGGCACAGATCTTCTGAGCCTCAGTGTTTAGTGACATATCACTTTTACTCTTGGGCCATTACTCAGAACTCATCCTTTGGCCTGAGGTTACAGGAAAAATAGACTATTAATTGAGTAACAAATAATTGCCACATTATAGATAACATTGCTTTGATCAATGACTTTATTAGGTTTTAATTTAAGATTCTTTTAGTTCTCTTAGTTTCCCTAAGATACTTATTGCTCACTGAATGTCATTAAAAGTTTAAAGGTTCTTTTTTCCTTGTAGACTTCTGATATCCAATATAATATGGATTTATTTCTTTTTATTGATTAAAATCTGAAACTCATTTACTATATTAAGTGTTTAGATACCTATCATAATATAATAAAAATCAGAGAAAAGAGAATCTATAGGATCTATTTATGTAAAGAAATATCAAGCAATAGTTTTTACAAGCTTAAGTTCTGAGATGACAACAGTTAAAATATATCATACTCGTTGAATACAAAGCAAGGCATGTTGAGACTGGCTACTGATGTATCATGTTAATAATAGATCACAATGTCTTTTTAAAATTTTTTAAACTTTTGAATGTCAACTAAAAATACAGAAGCCAAACTTTAAAGCACTAACCAACTTCACAAGCCATACATAATTAATAATTATGGAATTATGGCATATATTATAGTCAAGAATTTCCTGTAGGTGTTTCAAAAGGAATTCACAAAATCCATATGGAGCTTAGCAGAAAATTATCCACAAAGGAAAGGGAAGTCATGATGTTCATAGCTGGAAGATGATTTTATATGCTGAGTCTCATTTCAACATCGCAGATAATGAAATGGAAGAAATATGATGAAGGGTTTAATGTTCATGGAATTTGAAATATGAATTTTTCAGAATGATAAGCAAGCTACTCATGTGCTACATTCATTTCTGTGGCAAGTTGCTTATCAAAGCCAGTAATTTGGACAAAGATCTGAAAGAGTCTTTCTTCTCCAGTCTCTGTCAAGGAACTACCACTTGCGTGAATACCTCAGGAAACAGGACCAATGTCCTCCTGAGTTCAGACAGCTAACCTGTAAACCTGGTACTAATTCCTGTGGAAGAGCTGTTTGCCAACCAGGAGATACCTGTTATAAAGACCCTGAACATCCTGTCTGTATCTACCCTAATGGATATGCCAGAAAGTTCTGTGAGACAGATCATGATGAGTGTTTCGAGCTCCTACCAAAATGGGGCTGTGTGCCAGGATGGAATCAATGGCTGCTCCTGTCTGCCTGGATACCAAAGTAGACATTGTGACTTGGAAGTAGATGAATTTGTTTCTGACCACTGCAGGAATTAGGCTGATGTGTCAATAATATAAGAAGATGTGCATGTGTCTGTCCTCGAGCATATTCTGGTGTGAACTATCAGTTAGAAATTGATGAATGTTGATCCCAAGCATGTCTACATGGTACCATGTGTCAGGATACTCTTGGGCCTTACTTCTGTGATTATGCACCTTCACTGCTTGGAGAGCACTGTGAACTCAACTCTGATGAATGTTCCAATCAGCCATGTCTCTGTGGAGGTCTATGTGTGGATAGGAGAAACAATTACTACCGTCACTGCACAGGTAGTGGATTCATAGGAACACACTGAGAGATGTTGATTCCTCTTGTTCAAAACTCTGTCAAAATGATACAACATGCAAAGACACTTTTGACAGCTATACTTGTCATTGCTGGCTTGGATACACCCATACCCTTTGTGAGCTGGACATAAATGACTGCAGAGACAACTTCTGCCAAGTTAGTGGAAAATGTGCTGAGCTGTCCTCAGAAGATCAATAGGGACACATCTTAGCCCTGCTCTCCTCCTTCAACTACTTTGGAGCCTCAGGCTCTATTTGTGTCTTTCTCCTGGATTCACAGACAGGAACCTAGCATAACTGTCTTCTCAGAGACTCTTCCTAGCAGCTGACTGAAACAGATGGAGAGACAACAACCAAACATAAGATCAAGCGCAGAAAGTCTTATGTAAAAGTTGGGGAAATGATTGAGGGACCCAGAGGGCACCCTTGTGGCTCCCAGACACTTAAACACCAACCAAAAAGCATATAAGGGCTGGACCAAGGACCCCTGCTCATATGTAGCAGATATGCAGCTTGGTCTTCATTCGAATCTACCACCAGCTGGAACCTACTTACCATGGCTTACCCTGACTCCTGAGTGCCTCTGGATCCTGTCCCCTAATTGGTCTGCCTTGTCTGGCCTCAGTGGGGGAGGAGGTGCCTAATCCTGCAGTAAAGGGGTGATGGAGGAAAGGGCTTTGTGAGTGGGGGCCTGGGAAGAGATGGGGCTGCAAATGGGATGTAAAGTGAATAAAAAAACAAACAAGCAAACAAACAAACAAATAAATGGATAAAAAAGAAACTAAACAGCAAAAACAACAGCAATAACCACTACCACCACCAACAAAACCTATATATATCTTATGGTACACATATAATAGATAACAATGTTTTATAAATTTAGAAAACAATAGATTTAACCAGATAACTTTACTTAAAGTATGTAGAATTACATTTGAAATTATGTAAAGTATATTATTATAATCCTGATTCTAATAAGTATATATGAAATAAAATGTTCAGAGGGTTGAATTTTCTCTGAGGAATATTTTTATCATCATAGTGAATTATTATTTCATATAACCTCCTGGAATATCTTTGACTGAGTAAATTCTAAGGCTAGATTCTGTTATTATATTTGGATACTTTATCTTGCAGTAATTGTGATACTTACTATTCATGCTCTGCTTAAATAACTACCCTGGTTATTTCCTGGAACCATGGGATTATGATCGTTTGGTTTAAGTTTGTTGAAAATAAGAGTGTTATTCTCAACACTCATCTAAATTCACTCTGCTTTTGAGTAAATAGAGCAGTTAATTCCTTTTAACATATTCCATATGATCTGATTTCTGTAATATTACATCCTTCATATCTACTGTATCTTCTTCTTTCCTTCTCTGGTCTTATCTACCTTGAGACATTTCGGAGTCCTATGCAAACGCTGAGTCTTCTAAGACTTCACTCTGACATGTGCAGAGTAGATTCTTCAATGCATTTGAGATTCGATTAGTAAGATGCATGTTCTGGGAAATATCAAGAATATTAATGGTACTATGCGTCTGATTGGTCTATAATGTAGGAGGAGAGACTTGTAACACTTGAAGATAAGGTAAGTTCAATATAAAGTGGAGATTCTTAAGATAGAAATTTGTGAAGCATTTTAATCATTACTTACTGGAACCCTCATGCAAGATTTTGTGTTTGTACTTTTATTTGTACTTGTAAGGTACAGTGGAAAAAAAGAGTTTCACTAAGTTTAATTGTAATCAAAGACTGTGGCATTGACATTACAATAATTGGTTCTATCAATTAATTGTACTAATTGTATTTTAATTATTTTATTATTTTATTTTGTGTGTGTGTGTGTGTGTGTGTGTGTGTGTGTGTGTGTACATGTTTCATCTATAGGCGGTATGTCCACAATGTGCATGTGGAGTATGCATGGAGGCTAGAAGTGGGCATTTGATCTCTTGGGACTAGAATCACAGATGGTTGTAAATCAGTACGTAGATGCCGAAAACTGAACACAGGTCCTCAGGCAGAACAGCCACACTCTAAAATGATGAGCAACTTCTCGAGCCCTATATCTAATTTTTTGTAATAGACATATAACATGTAATTGAAACACTATAAGTATGCCATATATCAGTATTTATTAGACTCACAACATGGATAAATCATCCCTAGAATTTTTCTGTCTTGAAACCTAGGTAGTTTTTAATCATGTAAATAAAAAGTTATAGGTTCTTCTAGAAATTAAAATGATATATGTAATTGATATAAATATAAATTTATATTATGTAAACATATATGAAATATATTATATGCATATTACACACACACACACATATGTGTGTGTACGATCCACTGGAAGTCTTTCTCAGTGCTTTGTCCAGTGTATTTGTCAAATAGCTCTGGTAGATATTTTAAAAGGGTGATTAAGTAGATGTATGTTCAGTGTTGAGAGAGCAAATGGATAAATAAATGTAAAGACCTAAAGGATGTTTACAGTAGATATGACCCATATGACACATATAGATTATAATGCTAACACATCTCATAGACTGTGCAGCTGAAATTTGCTGAATCAAAGAAAGTTCTGAAGCCTTACTTTATTAAGATACCTCCCTTAGAGCAAATACCTATAAAATGAAATTAACTGCCAGACTAGAGGTAGTTAATGAGGGTTAATGTTGATATTCAACTGTAACACTGTTTCCATCTGGAAAAATCTCATCCCTACACCTTTTTCTTAAAACATTATTTAATATATAAGTTCTTTTAAAATAATCTCAGTTTTGTGTTTAATGTTTTTAAACACATCACTATTAGAAGTATTTAAAAGGAATGCTCTTGATACTACCATTTATTCTGACCTGGTTATTATCCAATATTGTAAATACAACAGATCACAGATAAAGAATATAAAGAGATTGCAGAAGAAACATGTTTTACTCAAACTGTAAATATTTTGAAACGAAGTCTTGCTGTACAATTTCAGACAAATTATCACTAATTGGTAATTGGAAATTGAGTTTAATTTGCTAGAATAAAGCTGGAAAACATTAAATATTTAAAGTTGACCAATGTTACTTCAATTTACCAGGTGACACAGCTCCTTTGTGTTTATGAATCTAGTTGGAAGTATACAGGCATGTATTAATAAATTGATGGGTAAATTCATGAAAAATTGAAAGCAACCATCTTTATACACAATTCCAAAATTCACTGTTAAGTTTGATTGTAATGCATTAAAACACACAAGGTACAATGCACTTGACACTTGCCTTGCATTTATACATAATTCACACACGTATATCTATGTATGTCTTATATATTTTCCCAAGGATTGTATGCTAATTTATGTGCACATATATAGCATACCTTTCAGCAGGATGGGTTACAACTTAAAGAACAAATTATAAATTGAAAATACTATGATATCAACATATTAAATCAAGCTATCCTATTGATTAATTAAGATAGCTAAATGTGTTTTAAATGGTCAGACCAAGGAATGGTTTTGGGAATAACCTAAAATTAAACCTGCTATAATGAAGCGCTTAGAATTTAAGAAATTTTTGTAGTGAATGTTGAAGAATATATACCTTTGACCAAGGCTACTTTCTGTCTGTGAACTTAATTATCTATAATCACAAAATAGTATATACTATTGGCACAGATAAGTACTAAAATCCAAATTTCTAAGTTTCATTTTACTGAACACTTGGCACTTTTACACAGGAAAATTATCACTGGTTTACATGGACATTTTGTGGATTAAATTAGAATATATGCTTAAACTGCCAGGTAGAATTCAAGAGAGCTGAGGAAATGCCTAAATAAAGAATACCAAATAAGGATTACAGCATTATACAGAAGCATATTATTAAATGTATTAGATATGAGACTATCATTGAATGTCAGCTAACTTTAATTTGAGAATCAAAGCCACTGAAACCTCATAAGTAATTAAAGCACCCAATAAAAGGAAGATAGACAATAAAGTCTAGTATAAACTCTATGAAGACATATTAACTTTGTTATTACATCAAAAGATTAAAGTCAAGCATCAGAAGTATCACACAGACAAAAATACATGAAATATGCATCAATTAAACATGAAAGTTAGTGCAGTAAAACCAATAGAAGTTATTGAATCATTTTATCCTAGCAGTATGGGGATATGCACGAGAAATAAGAGTGAGGTCTACAAGAAGCACAAAGTGAAGCTTTGCTTTAGGGAACAACATAAGTAGAGTTGTTACTTACATTGCAAATTAAAGTAGCCTGCTTTGCCTAGTCTCTGTTCTTGTTATTTTGTTTAAATCAAATGAACATCATTGAGCTAGTCAAAAGATACACAGTGCAAAAGTTGACAGATTTTACAAATGGTTGGATAAAGGAGGGGAAGCCTGTTATTAGATTATCTGTACCTAGAGATTAAGCAAGATGAACATTTGGGCCACATTCTGTCATGATGTATAAAGAATTCCAGGAGACACAACACTAGGATCAGTGTGGCAGTGCCTTGGTCAGGGCATCTGTATTTCTGTTTTACCTTCAGTGCCTGTAAGCTTTATGTGTCTTCCCAGAGTCACTGAGCCTGGCATACAATGCTGCAAAGAAAAAAGGTCCCTGTCTCAAATTTGATGGAAATTCAAGATTGACACATGTGGTTGTTTTCTGGAGTATATGTACATGTTATCCATACTAACCTTGAGGGATAGGAGGGGGAGGGATGAATGGAGGGAAGGAGAGAAAGAGAGAGAAAGTGTATTCTTGTATTGGTATTTATACAAATTAATACTTCCATAGATTGTTCCTTGGTGATTTATTTCCCTGGAACATTACATCTTTTAATTCTCTACTTACTATCAGTCTCATAAAAGAGAATATTTGTTCTAAGAGATCAGAAGTTCCTTTGACTTGGGCTGATTGCTCTATGTTGGTTCATAGTCTATCAGAAGTTATGACAGTCAATATTCAATGACTTTGTTTTATAAGATCATTAGAAAATTTGGAAACATAGTTACAAGTGGCAAGTAATGTCCACTTGATGAAATGCTCACTATGTGACTTGACATACATTCACATATGTGCAATTTTAATATGGTAAACTTCTTGTGACAGTATTTAATCTGGTTTTATATAGTAGAGTCATCTCATCAAAGGTATTGAGAAATCTGATTTTAGTTTGCATAACCCTTCTTAGTGTGTGCTACTTCTACAAATAACTTGCAAATCTTAGGAAGGCCCTTTACCTAATACATAAGGAATATAATGCCAGTGTTTCAGAGATGCATTGTTCATTATAGGAGTGACAGTAGAAATTTTAATTCCATTGATGTTAGGAAGTAGTGATTTTAAAGTCTTGTTAGTGGGTGATTGCGTGTTGTAAATTACTATTTTGGAAAATCTATTTTACGCAATATATTTAACCCAGAAGGTAAAATGACTCTGGCAAAACTTTTCTGGGATTCTAGCAAGTTCTGTTTAACATTTAATGCACTGTCTGGTTCGCAGTACAGTAGTGCTTAGGATTATCCCATTTATACCCTTTGTATATTCAATTGAGGTGCTAGAATAAGTTATGAAGATTAAAACCCAAATGTAATCTATTTTGGGAACTATTCATAACCAGAAGCTCACATCTGCATAAATTAGAGCTCCAAAATCATGTCATACATATTTTATAGATAAGTTATCTTTTCTCAATACAATTAAACCTACTAACTCAATGAATAAATTATGTTTGATTTTGTCATTTTGACCTATGGGTAAATATATATGTGTAGTTAAGTCATAATTTAGTTAAGAATTTTTCTTATTCATTTCCTACTCTATAATCTTTTCTCTTATTTGGCAAAATGAAGATAATGTGGTGTGTGCTCAATGGCTCTTTGGCCAACTGTCTCGTTTGAAAACACTGTCAAGGGAATATTTAAAACTCTAAAAATGCCATTACTCATGGAGCTTAACACATTTCTTTTCCCATTTACTACAAGAAACAGAAACTTAATTTTCTGGTATGGAGTCACTAACCATATGGCAGTTTTTAGCAGACTGAGGAGGATGAGTTGAACATTCTGACCACAGAAGTTGTCACATACTCCAGGTTTGGCCAGTTAGAGTCTATAGTTTAATAGAATGGAGGGCAAAGCAATCTTGGTCCAAGCTGAGCCGGTAGAGTCACCTTATATCTTTTCTAGTGATATTGGAAAACCAGACCTTTCACTCTGCCTCATATTAGTAGCCTAGTAAGTATGCAGGTAGTGTGGACAATCTTTACAAACATCCATTGAAATTGAAGTTTTCTGGAGACAATAGGGCTGATAAACATAGGAACTCACAGAGACAAGGACAGCAGGCATAAG
>JADRCC010580056.1:0-15384 GCA_019843855.1 Hylomyscus alleni
TGAGGACACACACCTTTTATTTGCTAAGCCATCTTGGCAGCTCACCTTACCTGTTTCTGAATAGGAGTCAATTTAGAACATGTTTTTGTGTGTATACATTTGTGAGTGCATGTGCATATGTGTGCATGTATATGCTTCCACGTGGAAACCATGTCTCTCGCCTCCTTAGTGCTGGGATTATAGGTACATTCTGGTAGGCACACCTGGGGTTTTTTGTTTTGTTTGTTTTGGTTTGGCTTTTTTTTTTTTTTTTTAAATGTGGATCAGGGGGTGAAACTGAACTTCTCATGCTTCTGCAGCAACTGAGCTATCACCACATTCTCCATAACACTTAACCTTTATAAGTTAGTTTGCAGCTAGGGGATCAAGAAAGAGTCTGAGTATGATGTTTGTATCTCAGAAAGACAGAAAACACACATGACATAAACCATCACACACCATCCTCAGAGTATGGTGGGTTAATATCACTGCCGTCTTGATAATTAGGCCAATATAACTTAAGAACACCCAAGTCCCAAGGATAAATTCCAGGGTTCCTATACAGTCAATGTAACTTATTCTAATAGAATAAGAAAGATCAGAAGTTTAAGGCAGCCTTGCTTACAAAAATCAATGGAAGGCTAAGCCATGTCTCAATGACATGAAAGGAGCTGGGGCTGTAGTTCCTAGTAAAGTATGAGCTTAGTATATATGATGCCCTAGATTCTATTCTCAGGATTGAAAAAAATTGTGTCAAGAGATCATAAATTATTATATACATGTATTTTTGTTGTTTGATTTTTTTTTTTTGTAGCTCAGACTAGTTTAAAATTCTCAGAAAACCTCTTGCCTCAGATTCCTAAGTACTATGGTTATAAGCATGAGAAGCTCCCACCTGGCTCAGTTTGATTCCTTAGATACAGTTGTGTATTTTTGGCCTGCCCTGTACTTGCTATATGAGCAAAGATGACCCTGACTTTCTGATCTGCCTCTATTAGCTACATGTACCACTATTCTCTGGTTTTATGTGATGCTAGGGAACAAATTCAGGATGTGTGCAGTACAGCAGGCAGTACTCTGTGAAATGAGCTACTTTCTGGGTCCCTGTCTATGTGAACTGATGCATCACTGTTAATCCATAATTATGCAGAACTGATAACTAACAAAAAAAATAGCTAGGCAAGAAACACATGCCTTTAATTCCTGTGCTCTGGAAGCTGGCAGATGGGTATCTGAATTCAAGGCCACAACAACACACTGAGATCCTGCCTCAAAACAATTAACAAAAATAAATATTAATAAAATCAAATAACATGTCTTTAAAAGAGTTACTCTGGGGCTCAAGATGGCAGCTATCAGACTGGAGACAGTTGGTGGTTAATTTGAGAGTGCTTAGGTTTCTTCTGATATTAAGAATTTGGATTCCATCATGCACATCTGTCATTTAACTATAGTTTCCGGGGATCTGATGACTTCTTCTGGACACCGAGGCCATCTCCACCTGTGTGCATACTAACATGCAGCCACATACACACAGAATAAAAATGAATCTTAAAAAAATAGAAACTGTTGTCAAAACAGGTGAATTTCTTGTTTTTCCCTTAAAAGTTCTATTCGGCTTTTAATTTTTTTAAAACCATTTAGTTGAAATAGAACTATATCACTTTCCCCCTTATATCCCTATTCTGTACCTCCAAAAATCAAGTTGACAACTTTTTATTGTTTGTTTCTACATACATATATATGTATGTATATGTTTATGTACATGCATACACACTACAGACATATGCATACCCCCCCACACATACACACAAAACCTGTTGAGTCTGTTTTTGTTGTGTGTAAGTAGATTCTAGCTGACCACTCACCATTGGACAACCAGTATAGGTGAGCTTTGAATCTGTCTATGTAAAGCATAAATACACAGGGACAGATTCAGGAAATTGGACTGAAAAGAAAGATAGTAAATGGACTCACAGATACCTCTGCTCTCCTCCTTCATTCAGGACACCGAGGGCTGAAAAGGATAGTTTCTTCAGTGTAGAACAGTGTTTCAAGCAATAGGCAGCAACAATGAAATCAAAATAATTCTTAGCCACAAAGTCAATCTGTTGCATACAATTCAGTGCTTTCACTAGGAAGGCTTCATTGTCCATCTCAAACAGACAGGAAAACAACTTCATGCCATCTATTTGTTGTTGAATCTCTGCACTGCCACCTATGGCTTCCAGGCACTGTTGCAACTTACGCTGTATTTCCTGCGACAAATGGTGGCCAAAAAACACCGCTAGCTTTTCTTGTTCTGATTTCTGTAAAAGGCCAAAGATGAAATAGCCAAAAAAAACCCACTGTGTTTTTACTGTCTTTATTAAAAACATAAGCAAGACTGACTCTATACTTTTAACATCCTGGCTAGGATGGTCTTCATGGCTCTTTAACAGATAAAAGATGGCAGCACAGATCTCCTGAACAGATGGGTGAAGGAATATGTAAGAATTTTCAAATTCTCTGGTCTTTCCAAGCATTCCAATGTCCAGCAGTATGGGGATGTCAGAGTCCACAATCCCATTTCTCCTGAGAGCCTCCTCGCCAAACACAAATGTGTCAGTCCACATGCCCTCTGCAGCTAGAGAACATAAGCCCTGCAGCTGGTCTTGGCTTTTCTTAGTTGGATATTGGGCAATTTGGGGAAGAAACAAGTTGAAGATGTGAGTGGTATACAGGGAGGTGGTACGTCGGCAGATGGAGACTGGGTCTCTTCCCTTTTCCATCTCCTCTTTTAGACAAGTAGCCACCATCCAGCAGAGCAGAGGGACCTGACATATAGTGAACAGCTGCTCATTTTCTCTAACCAGACGGAAGGCCCTCTGGGCCCTGTTCCTATCTTGGAACAATCTGTGAAATTTTATATTAATATTTCTCTCATCGAATGCCATTGCTGTTTTCACATTTGTGCACTGAAGCTTTTCCTCCATTTTCTCAAAAGTCTCTGGGGTACCACAGATGAGGAGAGAAGATTCAGGGAGCATCTTCCTCCTGAGCAAACTGCTCAGCAGTACACTCACTGGCTGCTTCTCCATACAGTTACCACACAGCTCCCATTCCTGTTTGGTCAAATCACATTCCATCACTTCCAAGCTGTCAATGACAAATAAGAGTTTCTCAGGTTGGGATAGGATCTCCTCTATAGGCGCTGAGGGGCTGGGCCACTCTCTGGAGATAAGTTCAGCAAAGCTTGCCGTCTTCAAACGCTTCACATCCTGACAACAGAAGTAGAAAGCGTAAGAGAATTTGTTTCGAAACACCAGGCCTTTCGACCAGGCCAGCATTAAATTTTTCAACATTTGTGTCTTGCCAATTCCAGCCATGCCTTTCAGGAACACCAGGTGTGCCTTCTTTTCAGTTTCCTTTGATATGAGAAAGTTCTCAAAAATGTCATTGTTATTCTGAACGGAATTCTCTTTAATGAAATCTTGAATTCTGAAGTTAAAAGTTTTGGAGAACTCATGGGTCAGTTTTTTCTTCAAATGATCTCGATATAACTTTGCATTTTCTGAGTCAGTGAGTCCAAGTGGGGAAGAATCTACAACATATCAAAGTTAAGTTAAACATTCACCTATATGTTGTCTGATTTCAATAGTTTAATTCTCAGAATGTAATTTATTTTTTTTTTGATTATATGATAGTGGGTGCCTCTGGAAGTCAGAGGTGTTAAATACACCCAGAGTAAGTATGTGTATGTACACACACAAAAAAAAATAAATGCAAGAAAGGTCAAGAGAAGCCAACAGGCTGATTTTGTTACTGAGGAGAAAGAGTAGACCATGGAATGAAGAGCCTAAGGATAATTAGAAACAAAATCCAGCCCAAAGCAGAGAAGAAAGATAAAAAAGAAATATACTTATATTAAGATCAAACACATGAGGATCAAGAGATGAGTCAGTGGTGAATAGCACCCAGAAGACCTGAGCTTAGTTCCAAACATCCGCATGGTAGCAAACACCTTCTGTAGATCCAGTACCAAAAGATCTGATGTCTTTTTCTGGCCTCCAAGGGCATGAGGCACATACATTCATGCTGGTACGTTCACATACACATAATATAGTTTCTAACTGTTCTCATATATTGGATCATGAATTAAAGATTTAATATGTACAACTAGAACCCCAGAAGAAGGTGGTATAAAAAGAACAGCACAGACACAATCTTTAAACAAATATAGACTAAAGAGTAAAGAATATTTTCTAGCCACAAATCTAGGATTATCAATGAATCCCAAGCAGAATAAACTTAGGAAAAAAAGATGAAATAAGAAAACATACATCTAGACTTATTAGTGTAAGACAGTGGAATGTCAAAGACAAAGAAGTGAATTAAATCTTAAAGCATCCATGGTATCTTATACCAGGATAAATAAAAGTATGACTTTTAAGATCATAGTGTTTATGAAATATGGCTTTTCTGTTATAAGCTTTTGCTTGTTAAAGCAACAACAGACTGAGAAATTTTATTTCACACTATATTACATAGTTGTTTCAAATACATACATTCTGTGTATATGGGAGAATAAGTGGGGGAAGAATACAGTATATATGCATAGAAACCAGAAGTTCGCATTTGATGTCTGCTTCAGCTGCTCTCTACTTTTAAAAACTGATTTATTATTTTTTTTAAATTTCGGTGAACAGGTGTTTTCGTTTACATGTATGTACTCTAGATGTGTATACTACCCTCAGAGGATAAAGGAAGGCATTGGATGCCCTCAAACTAGTTATAGATTGCTTTGTACTACAAGATGTAGGTTCTGGAAACTGAACAGAGGTTCTACGTAAGAGCAGGTGTATTTTACGACTGAGCAATTTTCCAGCAACTCCTCCCCATCTAATTATTTGAAACAATTTTTTCAGCTAGCTTAGAACATGCCAAACTATGCCAGACTGACTGGCATAGGTTGATACCAAGCCTTGCTTTTATGTGATACAAAGTGAGATTCTTGGTAACAAAGCAAAGTACCTTGCAAGGTGAGACATCTTCCTAGACCCCATAGATAAGATTTATTTCTGGTGTTTTCAATTGACGCTAGCCTAAAGCCACAGTGCTACCGTTTCACTCTAAAGTTAATTCTTCCATCTAGATTTAGAAGGAAATATTATTAATGTCTTGGGCAAAAGTTGAACCATCTTCGTTAGGGCATGATACACTCACACATTTGACTACACAGCCTAGATCTAACATGTCTACATGAAGCTGCCTCTTTCCTCAAGGAGAATAATGTGCCATGACACCTGCTGGCCCTATGGTCGATGGCCATGAAAAAGAATTATCAAAACTATGACACAAATCACACTCTCTTAAAGCAGCTTTGACCAACTCACCAGGAATTTCTCCTGTTTCCCTCTCAGTGAGATCTTTCCTATTGATCTTTTGCAGGATTTTGAAGGTCACATCCCTGGCTTGATTCTCCCCATAACATTTTAGAAGTAAGTTGGCAACATCTTCCCGAGATGCTTTCTTCACTTCAGCCCAAGAAATCTGTTTCAGCTTCAATTCCTGAATCTCCTTTATGAGAAAGTCCTTAAATTTTATGAACTCCTTCTTATTTAGTTCTCTCAAGTACCACATAAGGCCAAAATCGGAAACGAAAGATGCCATCTTGTCTTCAGGATGACAGACACAGGATCTGTGGGAAAATCAGGCAAGCAGCTGAGTTACAAAAAAGTGTGGGGGGGGGAGAGGTGCAAATGGCTGGGTAGATAGTCGAGCTGAGCTTCGATGTTTGCTTAACGAGCGTAAAGACATTAGCTGGGACCTCAGCATTCTTGTAAGAGGTAACACACAACCATCAGTCTCCAATATGTGCTGCCTCCAAGTTGTGCTCGGGTATTGACGATGATGCAGAACTTGTGGAAGTAGCCAACCAGTGACTGGTTTAACTTGATGCCCACAGCATGAGAGGGAATCATGCCTTCCACTGTGTTGATGACCAGGAGCCAGAGGTTGGTCATCACAGACATCAAGGATAGACTCAAACACAACTAGAAAAACGAAAAATACAAACAGAAAAAAAAAAACAGAAAAAGAAAAAATTAAGGAAAAAATAAAGGAGAAAAGAAAAAAAAAGAAAAAGTCAATGAAATGGTTCCTAAAGATTTTTCTGCTATTCATATAGATTGCTGCGTGTCCCAATAGTCTTCAGAGGCATCATTCAGCCACTGAGAGGGGTAGATGCAGAGACCACAACCAAACAATAGGTTAAGCCAGGGTAACCCTACAGAAGAGGGGAAGGAGGAGTGTAGAAGCCAGATGCGTCAAGGACACCATGAGAACACATTTCACAGAATCAACTAAGCAGGGTTCACAGAGGCTCATAGAAACTTGGAAGAACTATGGACCCTGCACGGAATTTGAACTAGGTCCTCTGTTTATGTTATGGTTGTGTAGTTTTGGGTTCTTGTGGGATCCCAAATAGTGGGAGAAGGGGCTGTCTCTGACTCTTTAACTCAAACTTGGGAAGATTTTCCTCCTAGGAAGTTAGTTGCCTCACCCAGCCTTGATATGAGGGTTAGTTGCCTAATCTTATTGCAATTTGATACGCTGCTTTCAGTTGCTATCTCTGGGAGGCTTGCTATGTATGTATTTATTTATTTCTTTATCTATTCATTTTGAAGGACAAGGAGGGAGAAGTGGATATAGGGAAGAGGGGAACTGGGTATGTTGGGAGGGCTTAGAGGAAGGGAGATAGGAGAAACTGAGATCAAGATATAATATATGTAAATAAAAAAAGAGTAGGGTGTGGTGGCACAGAGAAGGAGATTGCTGGGGCCTCAGACGACCTTGCCTAGCCAAATTTGATGAGCTCCTGGTTTACTAAAAACTGTCTCCAAAATTAGGTAAAGAGTAATCAAGGAAGAAATCTGACGTCAATGTCTGGATTCCACAGAGACACCTCATTCCCTATCTCAATACATATATTTGGTCACTAACTTATCACATAGTACACTGTTCATTGTGGTTGTTAAATAAGGGCAGGGAGTTTTTCAGTATGGGCTTATTTTAATTCTCATCCCACTGTAAGAATCATTAAAATAATAATACAATGTGTCTCAATGGCCTCAAAGATGAACCCATTTAATACAGTTTCGCATGTTTTGGTGACCTCCAACCATAATGTTACTTTCACTGCTTTTTCATAACTCTAATTTTGCTACTTTATGAATTCATATATAAACATCTCTGTACTACTATGATTTTAGGTGACCCCTGTAAAATAGTCATTGACCCCCAGTTGAAGACCACTGAAATAACACTTGGAAAACAACAAAGTGAGATATACTAAAGAATTACTAATGGAGCTGTTGTGATGGCTCAGCAGTTATGAACATTTGGTGCTCTCGTAAAAGACTCAGGTTTGATTTCCAGCAACTATACCTGGGGCCGGGGTGCGTGGCTCACAGCTGTCTCTAACTTTAGCTCCAAGGGATCTGACACCCTCTTATGATCTCTTCAGGAAGAGCACACATAAACACACTCAGGCACAAACATACATATAAATAAACATTAAAAGAATTACTGGTACTTCTAAGCCAGTGATAACACATGCAATACTAATATAGAACAGTATTTATGATGCTATTATGATAACACTATTATGGTACATGATACTCTTCTGGCATAATACAGCTGTAAATATAATCAGGTAGTTGGGTCCAATGGAATGGCCTGGGATCCTAGCTACTTCTGATGCTGAAAGCAGGAGGATTAAAATTTCAATGCTGTCTACAAATACAGTGAGGTCAAGGCAAGCCCGGAAAACTTAGTGAAACTGGGTCTCAGAGTGGGGTGAGAGAGATAGTCCAGTAGTTAGGAGCACTGGCTGCTCTTCCACAGAACCTGGATTCATGTCTTAGCATCCACATGGTGGCTTACAATGATGGTGGGGTTGAGCTCAAGGGTTAAGAGTACTTTCTGATCTTGCAGAGCACCTTAGTTTAGTTACCAGCATCCATATCATATGACTCACAACCACCTGTAACTCCAGCTCAAGGGCATGTGATACCTTCTTTGGGCCTAGCTGGACACCAGGCATGTATGTTGCTCACGGACAAAACACTCATACAAAGGATAAATGAACAAATAAATAAGATATGATTTAGGAATTATAGAAAAACAGTGTAAAAAGAGGGCTGTTTTTGTTTTTGTTTTTTTGTTTTTATTTATTTTTAGTTTATTTTACTTTATTTCTTTTTTCGGCGGGGAAACTGGGAAAGGAAATAGCATAGGACATGTAAATAAAGAAAGTATCTAATGAAAAAAATATCTAATAAAAAAGAGGGCTGATTTATGGATCAGTGTAGAGTGCTTGTGTAGTATATGCACTGCACTAGATTCAGGCTTCAGTACTGCAAAAGCAAAACAGTAAGATATGACGAAACCATCCAAAGGAAAGCTTAACATAATTATGATGTCCAAGAACACAGAAAGGAAGGCTCTCAGCAGATATCAGATACAGAAATCATAGAATCATCCAGAAAAATGTGAAAATTCTTAGCCTACATCCACCTAGTAAGTCTATTTCCTTTAGATTATAGATCTATCTGTAAGTACTGGGAATGTACATGAAGGAGTGTCCTTTCAACGAGTGGTATTAGAGCAACACAGTCTACATGCAAAATAAAAAGAACTGACTCCTGCAGAATGACATCTGAGGTTGTCTTCTGGTCCCCACATACATCTGTGCACACACATGCACTCAAACCCATGAAAAGATGCTAAACATTATTCATCATTAATAAAATAAATGAAAACAGTGAGATATCCTCATATACCCATGGAAATGAGCAAGGGACTGTGGATGTGGCTCAGGGTACAATATTTGCCTAGCAAGTAGGCAGCTCTGGCTCTGTTCTAGTATCAACTGCAAATGAATGAATGAAGTAATATAAAGCCCACGGTTGGTTCGACTTACGAATTCACATGCACGTGTGTACACAATCAAAACTCACCACTATGAGCAGGACTAATGCCAGCGATGCTCGTAGGCATATACACACCCTTATGTATACACTCCAGACAAATACAATGAATCTACTAAAAATTACAAGTACACAATCCCTAATTCACTGAGATACAACTTCAGCATAAATGGAGAAATCACATGCATGTGAGGAAAGGAGGAGGGAACAACGGAGGACGGAGAAAGGCACACATCTAACTTGGATTCACATCTGGCTTCTTCTGAAATTCATTACTTTGTTGAAGCCACAAATATCCTGGTTTTGTCTTGGGTTGGTGACGGGAAGAGGTGGGCCTGAAAAGAATTCCCCATGCAGCTGCCAGTGTGGTGTGGGGCTGTGGTTCTATCATTAGTGACAACCCAACTGGATCAGACACTATAGCAAGAAGAAAACTGTTAGAACCCAGAGCAGACTTCTGCCTCAGGCCACCATACCAGCAGCAGCCCCTCTTCTCTCATGGCCATTGTAAGAAATGAATTGTCATGATCCATTTTCAGTGTGCTCTGAACTCAGAGATCAAAGAATCAAAAACTGCAAACAGGAGGCCCTAGGTTCCCCTCTCCTCTAACAGGTGGCTGGCAGTCTGCAGAGTTGCAAAGTTACAGGCAGTCTTCCTTGTGAATGAAGCTTCAAACATAAAAGGGGTGTTCTCAACCATGAATACTTCTTAGGCTTTGCTTTCTGAAATAATCTGATGGGGGAATTTGGGAAAGAATTTAAATGCCAGAATACAGGAAAGAGAACGGTAAAAGGCTGTGTCTGGGACATGATGATACTGTTGTTGCACATACAAACTCACAGTGGCTGGGGTTGCCTAAGCAAGATCAAGCTAGTCAACAGTCTAGCGTGGATGTAAGAGGGGGTGATAAGGCCCCACTCCTAACTGAGGAGCTAATGGCACTTAATGGCTGCTGAGAAAGAGAACCATTCTTCCAGAAGGGCACACTCCTGGTCATCGACAGTGTTCAGGTGAGCAAATTAATATAAGCTGTGCCTGCATATTAACTGGACTATACTTAGCTTGAAATTTCACAATGAATGAGGGAGAAACAAATAGGAAAACCTAAATCAGAAAAAAATAATAAGTGAGATAGAATGAGGGAGGAAGAGAAAGAGAGGGGGGAGGAGGGAGAGGGAGAGGGGGAGGGGTAGAGGGAGAGGGAGAGGGAGAGGGAGAGGGAGACTCAAAGTCAGGAGATTCTTTGGGGGGTCACAACAGGTGTAATTTTAAAATAGTAAAACAAGCCAAGCAGTAGTGACAACACAACTTTGATCCCAGTACTCTGGAGTCAGAAGCAGGAGGATGAGGAACTCTGACTTTGAAGTCAGCCTGGTCTACAGAGTAAGATCCAGGACAGCCAGGACTACACAGAGAATTCTTGTCTCAAAACAAAACAAAACAACAACAACAACAACAAAAATGTCACCAAGTGGTGCATATGCCTTTAAATTCATCACTCAGGAGGCAGAAGCAGGTGTATCTCTGAATGTGAAGCAGGCCAGTGCTACATAAAGAAAAAGGAAAAAGGAACAAAGAAAAAAGAAAGCTGGAAAGAAAACCAAAGAGAGAATAACCAATGAACAAAAAGCATCAACTAGCATCCAGAAACCTCACCACATATCCTGCTGGTATTGAAAGCAGGATCAATCACCAAACTGATGATTTTGTTTATATATACAGGTTGTTGAAAAAAGATATTTCTTCACTTTTCATTTTTGTTTATTTAAAAGGTTTTTGATTCCAGCATTGGCCACCAATCTCAGGGCCTTCAGTAGGCTAACCAAGTGTGCTTATCACTAAGCTAAACCTTCAACCACAAAGGGAAATAGTGAAGGCTAACTTTACCAGGTGAAACAAATTCCTCCCCAAGACTTCAGGTTCCAACATCTTCATCAGTAAGTTGGGTCAAAACAAATTCATTTTGACCCTCCAGAACTTATTTTACACATACCACACCCACACCTCTTACAGGAGCAGGAGATTCAGAGTATGCATGAACACACACATTGGAGCCAGAACTCCAAGAGTTTGAGGCACAGGTTTCATGTTGGAAGTGGTAACAAATATTTTACCTACTTAACTCTAGTATCTGCCTTGATTACCACATTACATTTTCCTGGTGTTCCAGTCTCCAAGTGGTTACCCTTAGAAAGATTAATTAAATCTACAATCTCTTTTTGCCACCATTGGAGGTATTAGAGCTCAGGACTCTGATATATTTGTTTTGCTCAGGGTCTACAACTCAACACTCCAGCCAACTGTAAAGACAGTTTTTATTATTATCCAAGCAACCTTGCCCATGCATTTACCTAATAGCCAAGGGGAAAAATAATGTGACTCTTTAAATGGTGAACTCTAGTGAAGGGCTTAGACCCAAATACTGGGTCCATACCTGCCTGCTTCTCTGTGTTTTTTCTTAACCTCACACCCACGAATATAAACAAAAATATATAAATATATCTCTACCCTCTACAGTCTCAGATATCCAACCCTCCTGAAGCCTACAGTTGTTTATATTCTCTTGGTATCTGGGAGGCCTCGGGACTACCTGCTCCTCTGAAGTCTCCAACCCAGCTAACAATCTCTTGCGGTCAGTCTACTTACTTCAAAGTCGGAAAAAGCCAGATACAGTCGGAAGGATTGTCTCTGGATCCAGCCGGAGCAAGTGTTGGAGGATTTGGACAAATAATGATTTTTTTCCTTTAAAAAAAAAAAAAAAAAAAAAAAAAAAGGAAAATCGTTAAAGTACTGCTACAAGTCTTGGCTACCCTGCTCAAGTAAATCCAAATAACCTTGACCGGGGACACAAACTGGTTCTGGTGGGTCTAGATGTGAGGGAGGTAAAAGGGGAGGCAAAGGAAGGACACACACCCACTCCTCAAATAACAAAGCAAATCAAAGCATACAAGAGAAGAGAAGCAGAAGACAAGATCTGCTGACTCACGGCCGTAGGACGGCCAGGTCGGTCCTTAATAAAGAGCAACTGGGACTGGGTAGAAAAAGTCTACGGTGCTATGTGATTGGACAATGTGTTTTTCCCTCTCATTGGTCGGGAGGCGGGGAGGGGAGATTGGTGAAAGGAAGGAAGGATATGATTGATGTTGGAGGTTGGTGTGTGAATCTCAGCCCGCAACTCCTGGTATTCTACAGATTGCTGATGTTGCAGTGAATCTGGATCTAGGCTTCCTGATGAACTCCGGATGAGGGAGCTCCAAGGCTTCTGACTGTACAGATGCATCCCTTCACTCTCTTTGCATGCGGTTATTATTGTATGTGTGCCAACTATCTCACATCGTCAGAGTGTATAAATGAGAGTAGGCAGTCTCTCTGTCTTTGTCCCCCTAACCTCCATGTAGTCAAAGGTGGCACTGAGCTCGGGCTTGTCATGTATCACCCTCTTGAGTGCCAGGACTGCGGGTGTGTAGAACACTTGTGGCTAAATTTCAAGTTCTAAGGATAATTACCAAGGCTATCCCCTTCCCTGACATAGGCTGCCCAGTGTCAACTGCTGTTAGAAAATATTGACTGCAGGAGGGGCCCGCAGTGAGAAGACTCAGCTGGTTGTAGTTGACATCAAGCCTTGAAGACCTGAGTTCATGGTAGAAGGAGAAATTTACTCCTGGAAGTTGTCCTCTGATTCTTTCACTCCAGTACACACAATTTATAGATGGATAAATGTAATAAATACCTTAAAAGTTAAGTGGTAAATTCCCCAAATAACTCAATATTATTAAATAACTGTTAATGGGTATAATTAATGTTACTCTATTTTATTATGTTATTTATCATATTTAAGTTATAACTGATTAATAATTTGCTATGACTAATGTATAGATTAAACTTCTGTAGGTGAATATATGGGAAAATGTACAGGGATCTATTCTATTTTAGTCTCACACATCAACTAGACAGCTTCAAATTGACATAGATGATTAATGTAAATACACTGTAAATACAATATATAGATATATGTAAAATAAGAAGATGGTCAGATTTATGTATCAACTTTGTATTGATCAATTTGGCCTTATATCTTTTTTGTTTTTGTTTTTGTTTTTTGTAATCATGGCTGGCTGGCTGTGGAACTCAAGCAGGGTCCCTGAGCATGTCACACAACTGCTCCATCACTGACCTAGAGCTCTTCCCTGTCCACTGTCCAATGTGCTCTAGTGTTTTCATTGTAGTACCACACCAAAAAAAAAAAAAAAAGAAGAAGAAGAAGCTGATGCTGAACCCAAGAAGCAGAGTTTGATCCTGGGTACTCTCTTTGTTAAAGAAGAGAACTGACTCTCCTAATTTTTCCTCTGACCTTCACTCAGACATGGAGCCATGCACTCATGAGTGCACACACATACACACACACACTTAAAAAAGAATCAAAGGTATCATCTTAAATGATCTTTTCTTTCATCATGGGTTTTTTGCTGCTTCAGTTTTGGACCACTTTATTGTTTTGTTTTGTTTTCCTAGTCTATAAAGTAGGAATACGGAGAGATATTACATCTTTTGTATTTCCCTACTTTGAGTCTACTGAGAGGACCATCATTTTTCTTTTGTGGTGCATGGTAGGAGAAGTCACAGTCAGCCCTGGTACTCAGAACGCTTGACTGGTTTCAGGAGACAGCTGCAGGTGGGAACAGGTCCTCAGTGGTGGTTACAGATGCCAGGTGATTCTAGAACGCTGAATCCTGGGTTAAGGATCTAGATCCGTGTTCTCAACCTTACTGATGCTGCTGTTCTCTCATGCAGTTCTTCATGTTGTGGTGGAGATTTTCCTTCCTACTTCATAACTGCCATTTTTCTAATTTTATGAATCATAATCTGGTAGGCTGGATATCTGATATGGTGATAGGTAGTTTGACCAATCACACACAAGGAGTTGAGACCTACTGGTCGAAAAACACTGATCTAGGAAGTCTGTCTACACCTCCGTCACCACTATAATCCCACATATTGCACATGAATTTATCTGCTTTTAGGAAAGTTTATTTAATTTTTTTGTTTGTTTGTTTTTTGAGACAGGGTTTCTCTGTGTATCACTGCCTGTCCTGGAACTCACTCTGTAGACCAGACTGGCCTCAAACTCAGAAATCCGCCTGCCTCTGCCTCTCAAGTGCTGGGATTAAAGGTGTGCACCACCACTGCCCGGTTTAATATTTTATTTAATATGTAAGAGAGAGTAATTTTCTGGAGTCAGTCCTCTCCTTCTATGTGTTGATCCCAGGAATTTAATTCAGGTCATCAGGCTTGATGGTAAGCACCTTTACCAAAGGAGCTAACTCACTGGTCCTCCATCCGCAACATTTCTGACATCTCTCAGATTTACATGGAACCTTGGCAGGTGATGACATATCTTATTCCTTAATGTAGTTTATGGCATCTCTAGACATATGAAATTGAGATTATATGTTGAGAAGTTCATTGTCTTCTGTGCCCTCCAGATGTCTTGCTGTGAGGTTCTTCCCTGATGCCCCAGAAGTTCTGACATTATCAGCTGGGTGTGGGCCATTTTTTAATCAAGAGATGCTGTGAAAACCCATAATGAGTAAGATTTCTGGGGTGCCCAGTCTAGCTCAGAAATGTACAGGTGTGACAGTGTTTTTGTTGTTGTTGTTTATTGTTCTCTGTGCAGAGTTGCTGTGGCCTTAGGGGCAGCACTAAACAGAATCAGTAGGATGTATTTAGATATTTAATCATATACAGGTAACAACAATTAAAGTAATAAGAGGTTATGATTTCAAAAGGGAGCAGAAGAAGAGATATGTTAAATAGATTAAAGAATAAAAGGAAGGGATGCAATTATATTTTGATTTAAAAATAGTTAAGAGAATAAAAAACAAAGGGAAAATTATTTGTAAATTAATTATGGGTTTCAATTTAAAATTATATACAGATTACATCAAGTATTTTCAAAACCTAATTTTCAAAACCTCACATTTAAAACCAAGTAAAAATTTTACCAACATGTGGTGGAATATGCCTTTAATGCCACACATTTGGAAGACAGGGGAAGGCTGATCTCTATGAGTCCAAGGCCAGGCTAGTAGTCTCCATACCATCTTCTAGGCCAGCTAGGGTTACATAGTAAGACCTAGTCTCAAAAACATTTTTTGAACAGATACTTTATCAAAAAAAGATACACAGATGTAAGTCAAGACTATTGGGCTGGCAAGATGGCTTAGCAGCTAAGAGTATAGACTGCTCTTCCAAAGGTCCTGAGTTCAATTCCCAGCAACCACTTGGTAGCTCACAACCCTCTGTAATGGGATCCGGTGCCCTCTTCTGGTGTATCTGAAGACAACAACAGTGTACTTATGTATAATAAATAAATAAATCTTTAAGAAAAAAAGAATATTAAAACATATCCAACATCATTAGAAAAAATGAAAA
>JADRCC010580071.1:0-14782 GCA_019843855.1 Hylomyscus alleni
GTTTTTAAAGGGAAGTGATAAGTAATGTCCATGAAGAAATAGTCTAATGAGGTAGAATCTATTGTGAGCAGGAAACCAAACATCTAAAAGTTTTTCATCTGCAGAGATAACATTGTCTCATAGAAGCAACATAATGGTCACCACCTCTACTTACTAGACACTTAACCCGTGGGAGTCATTTAACCACTTTGAGGTTTGGCTGTTTTTTCACATTTTGAAGCTATGGCAGTAATTATCATCCTCCTAGCAGCATTTGTTCAAATGCTTTTCATGGTCAAGGGACTGTTACCTTGATACTGATTTGTATTTGCTTGTACAAGCTATAGGTTTTATTTTACTATATAGTTAGGTCTTGAAGCCTATAAAAATCAGTGATGATATTCATTTTTTTTACATTTTTTCTTTTATTGAAAATAAATTCTTTCCTCATATAGTATATCCTGATTATAACCCCCTCTCCTCCCATTCCTCCCCACCTCTAGAGAGGCCTCCAGATCCACTCTCTTTCTGTCTCTCTTTAGAAAAGAACAGGCTTCTAAGAGATAACAACCAAACAGTTTTACAGTTATCTTTAAATCACTGATGCCTGGTACAAACGACAAACACTTGTTTCTCTTCTACTGTCTTTACATAGTTGCTCCTGAGACAGTTAATTCCTAGTGAGTAAGAATCTGTCTTCTGACAGGCTTATCTGTTTGTCTCCTCCACTCATCCCCAAGGCTTTAGGCATATATTTTAAACACTGAGAAGATAGAGCTCTTTGTCTTTTTCTAAGATAATTCTTTTGTTTATTAGATATTTTCTTTATTTACATTTCAAATGATATCCCCTTTCCCAGTGGTTTCCCCTCCGAAAAGGAAAAAAAAAAAAAAAAAAAACACACTATTCCCTCTACCCTCTAAGATAATTCTTGATGTATATATATATATATACTTGAGATATATGTATATGTGATATTAATTTACCAACTGTGTGCTAAACATATATAATGTTTAATTTATATATTATAATTATATATTATGCAATATGTCTAAATTAACTATAAAGAAATCTCATGACTTACATTGTAAATGAAGCTAAAACTTTTCTTTTTTTTAAGAACTCATCTTCTGAGATCAAACTATATTATAAATTACATTTCCTTTGGTAGTGACAATGACTAGTAAGTTTTATGCCAGTGGAACTAGCAAGGAAACTAAGTCCCAAATATAATCTAAGTTTGAACTGCCAAATACAGTATGTACTAGGACATATAGGAATTTAAATGTAAACTCAAAGTGAAATTTAAAATTCATCTATTCAGTCATTAGTCACATTTCAAATACTTAAGAGCCACATGTTTCTGGGGCCCACTGTATTGGAAACCATGCATATGTATATTTTACACACATGTATTTATTCATATATACACACATATGTGTAGAGAAAGGAGAGAGATTTCCATTTTCACTGAGATACTATTTGACAGGACTGATCTGAATTCTAGAACAGAGGACTTAGCTCCTGCTGAGTCTCAAAGGCATTTGTAAACCTAGACTTTATCCCTCAAAGATTGTATTTCATTTCATCTCAGTGAGTGTTCGGGAATTGTAAATCTCCCCAGGTGGTTCTAATGGGAGGTCAAGATTGAGATTCATAGAGCCAGAAGAGAAATAATACCATCAGATTGGGACTGGGTGAAAGGACAAGGCCAGCTGTTCTCGTGAATATAAATTATAGATGGTGTTTTTAGGTTTAGAAGTCATTGAATTTCACACATTAAAGTACTCAGTAGTTATGTGAATAGATAAGTATCATAAGTTTTAGTTCTGTTAAGCTTCAGACTTTAGGATTTAAGGATATAATATTAAAAATATATTACATGGTAATTTATTTATAAAATAATATTTGGGGCACCTAATTTCTTTATATAGAACTGTTCTATGTATAAGATCCTGCCTTGTCATGTTTAGGATTTTTCTCTATGCAAACTATAAAAATTTATTGTATAATAAAACAATAAGGCTGGCTATAACAATTCATGCTTGAATTTATCTTCTCATAAGGATAAGTAGATTATTTGTAATGCATATCTTATTTTTAAGTTTTACAAAGCTGTTATTCAAGTTGAGACTATCCATGAGAGCAACATCGATTCTTTCTTTCTGTCCTCTCCCCTGTCTTAACCTTTTATATCAGATTTGACATAACATTTGGCCCATTTTCCTGAGATGGTGCTTTGTGCTTTTTTCTCTACCTCCAGTTCTGGAGATTGAAACCAGGGCCTTGTATACACTAGGCAAATGACCTTCCATTGAGCTATATTCCCAGCCTTTGTCTTCATTTTCATTTCTAACTCACTCCCAACTTTTTAGCCTAAATTGAGTGTAGATTTTTTTGAAAACACAGCTTTTTTGAAATATTCTTTTTATTGATTCTTTGAGAATTTCACACACACACACACACACACACACACCTTGATCATATTCACTTCCACTCCTCTCCCAGACCCATCCCCTTCCACTCCAACTACTCCCACTCTTGTCTGTTGTTTTTTTTATTATTATTATTTTTAAATAACTGCATGAGACCAATTTGTGATGCCCATATAATCAGGGGTGTGCTATCCACTGAAGCATGGTTGAACTACTGGCACCCATGCCATTACAGAACAGAACAAAACAACCCTGACTCTCCTTCCACTAAAAGACATAAACTGTAGGAAGAAGGCTCCTGAGTCCCTGCATTCTTCATGCTAGAACATTGACTGGCTTGGTTGCAGGTCAGCAGCTCTGTTCTTTCCAGAAGTCACTGTTTCCTCTTGTCCTTCTTGACCTCTGGCTTTCATACCTTTCCCCCTTTTTGACACTGATTCCCAAGGCTTGGAGTGTTATAGATGTCCCATTTGTGTCTGAGCAGTCCACAGACACGTATTGCCTGCTAGTGTCTGTGTTTACTGTCATCACTGCATAAAGAATCTTATTTAATGATATCTGTACTAACTTTTGTACATAGAGATACATATCTAGATGACAGATGTGAAAATACACACACACACACACACACACACACTTAGGGAGCTTATGAAACAGTATGTTTCCATATGGCTTTTTCAGATATCTTTCATGTTAGTTATTCCTCCCCCATCCATTTCTTTGCCCTCCACTCTCATCCCTCTCCCTACCAAAAATAGCTTTAAAGAAAATGTTAGTTCAAATTCTTTACACTTACAGATAAAGATTGAAACTAGTGACTAATCTGCTAAAACAGCTGTGATAACCCTAGGATGAGGATATACGCATTGAATGCTATTTTATCATAAGACAACTACCTAGGCCATCTCTAGTCTGCTACCATAGATAAGTATTGAATTATTGAAAATATAGGATTTGGTTTTATAAGCATTATTTGATAATATACTTATAATGTATACATTTTAGTTCTGGAGTTTGTGTGGAAATGCTCTGACCCCAAAACGAGGAGTTTTTGGTAAAACAGGTGACCTTCAGACGATATTGTGCCTAGCCTGTGCTCGGGATGAATTAACATATTCTGGTGCACTCAATGGGGATATATATGTCTGGAAAGGAATCAATCTTATACGAACAATACAAGGAGCCCATACTGTAAGTACAGTTGAACAATTTAAACACTTTTAGCAGTTTACCACTTAACTTTCTTAAAACAAGCTATCTAATATAGCCTATCTCTAGTCAGTTCAGTTTCTTTTTTTGTTTGTTTGTTTTTTTCAGACAGGGTTTCTCTGTGTAGCCCTGGCTGTCCTGGAACTCACTCTGTAGACCAGGCTGGCCTCGAACTCAGAAATCTGCCTGCCTCTGTCTCCCAAGTGCTGGGATTAAAGGTGTGCGCCACCACTGCCCGGCCAGTTTCTTTTTTTTAAATGTTATTCTAACATTTTATTTGATTTTAATTAAGAACCATGCAATTAGACTCATACATATTTATTAAATTAGTATAATTATCATCTTCTTAAAACTGTTGTTATAACAGTGTATTTTTCAGAGTAGTGCTGAGTAAAGCTTTTTGACTTTAGCCATAGTTTTCTAGACTAGCTGCATTAAAATAAAGTTAGTGTTGTTAAGGCCAGCTTAACCAGTAGGCAATTTGGGAACATGTAGGGAAAAAGCTAGGGCAGAAGGGATTTAATTTCCCTTGTGCATATGGATGTTTTTGCTTGTATGTGTATCTGTGTACCATGTGTGTGCCTAATACCTTTGGAGGTCAGAAGAAGGTGTAGGATCCTCTGGAACTGGAGTTAGACACCAGTGTGAGTGAGCCTCCATGTAGGTGACAGGATTTAAATCTAGGCCCTCTGCAAGATCAGCCAATGATCTTAACGCCTGAGCTATCTCTGTAGTCCCTGGAATTTTTTTTAATTCATAAGATTTTCATATAGTTAACTCACAAGAATGTATTATTAAAAGTTTTATGTGGTTTATATTTAAGCTATTTAGCAATTGAATCATCACTCCTCCAGCAATATGTAGGGGGTTAGGAGAGATTTTCAAGTGGAAAGTACTAAAGAACCATTTATGAATGACTTGCTCTATGCGAAATGTCTGGAGACAAAAATGTAATTTTTTTTTTTACAAAATGTGTGACAGTTCATATTTTATCCTTTAGTATATAAAAACACTAGTTTTTTCTGTAACACTTTTCAGTATAGAATGTTATAAATTTTTGCTTATCATCTGGGAGAAAAATGTTAACTTCCTTGAATTTTCCTTTTTTTATTAATTATCCTTTTTGCCTTTTATTCTTCTTTGGTTGGTTGTTCATGTGTATATTAGAGATATATACTTTTTCAGTATATACATTGCAGTTAAGAGCCAGGGCCGTGACTCAGGGACAAAATACTGGCCTAGCATTGTAGATTCCTGTGTTCAACCCCCTACTACTGCACTTATACACAAGAAAGTAAAAGTTTTTCTTTTATAGTTTTTGGTTTTCTTTCTCGTATATGACAAGTCTTATAGTTCAAAGTCACATGAGCATTATGATTGTTTGCATTTATTTATTATATTTAGAGTTTTACCTTTTAGAATTTTATATATAGTATAATATTTAATTTTCTTTTGTATTATGTACATATTATTAAATACTGCCTCAATTATATATTGAATTCCTAATGATATATTTTAGGTTTTTTTGGTATGTTTTCTGGTTTGTTTGTTTGTTTGTTTGTATTTTATTAAAAATATTGCTGAACGGATTTTTTACCTTTATTTAGCAGATGTTCTTAAGAAGTTCATGTTTTTAAGTCATTTTCTACCTTCACCTAGGCAGGGATTTTTAGTATGAATTCTTGTGAAGAAGGCTTTGCTACTGGTGGCAGAGATGGCTGTATTCGTCTTTGGGATTTAACTTTTAAACCAATTACTGTGATTGATCTCAGGGAAACAGAACAGGGATACAAAGGTAATAATAACATGACTGAGTTATGCTAAGCTAATTTTAAGTAAGGCAATGGTTGTCTTAGTGTACACATATGCTTTCTATACATTCCCTCTGGAGGACTTTTGCTGATAGTTTGTGCTATTATATATGACAAAGATCCTTTTGTGTGTCTAATGCCTGCTAAAATAAAACATTTACTCTTTTAAACTGTGGATTTTGAAAATATTTTACTGTGACAATGCTAAATAGAACTATTAGCCAAATAATCGTGCAAATAAGATATATGGGGAATTGGTAAATTTTTGTTAATCATGATTTAAGTTATTTTTTCTCTACTTAAAACTTACTTTTTCAGAAATTAGGGGATGTAAAAATAGACATAATAAAATAGGTTCTCAGTGTAACCTAGTAGTAATACTGGTCACTAATGTCATTGAATTGTAAATCTAATATTGGATGTAATACATTTAGATCATATCTATTTGTAATATATTTAAATTATATTTGTGTTACTGGAGAGCAATGTAACTGGTTTAATTGTTTAGCTTCATCTGTAAATTAAGGTCACTACAAATATCTCCTACTATTAGATTGATTAATACACATGAATTATTTAGAAAATTCAGTATTTAATAAGCCTTTAGCTGTTAGTCACTGCTGTTTTCATTAGTTTTTGATAAGCATTATTTTGAATCTTACAAAATAATATTATTCATTTTTACTTTATTCTCAAGAGAATATTATGAGGTATATGGTGTCTTTTATATTGGCAATGTTGTATAAATAAAAAAATGGGAATGTTTTCTCAAAGGGCCAACAGGAACTGTGGAACATGCAGATAAAGTAAAAATGAATTCTCTTTCCTTAAATATGTTGATGAACCAATTTAAGAAGTGAAATATAGTGCGAAGTCAGGTTGTTTTAAAAAACAAAACAAAACAGAAAATGCAATGTCTTTGAAGGCAGGTCGTGAACATTCACCATTGTAAGTGCTTGTCTACAAACCTTGGCTACAGATTCTGACTATGAATTGTCTAGCAAAGGAGAAGGGAAAAGTGTATCCAAAGGATGGGTAGAAATTATGTATATGAAAAAAGAAATCTATTGTTCCATATTGCAAAGAATACAAACAATTGAAGACAATGAGAGTGTATATTCAGACTTTTCTACTCTCTTACAACTAAGATATAAAAGATACAAAAATTAATTTCCAATTAAGTGTGTATTTTATTACTGTAGCAGTGACGTTAAGTACAATATTGGAACTAATGTTCTTTTTACCAGGTTTATCTGTGAGGAGTGTTTGTTGGCGAGGTGACCACATTTTAGTGGGAACACAGGACAGTGAAATTTTTGAAATTGTTGTACATGAAAGAAATAAACCTTTCCTAATTATGCAAGGGCATTGTGAAGGTGAACTTTGGGCGCTTGCTGTTCACCCTACTAAGCCTTTGGCTGTGACCGGGAGTGATGATCGTTCAGTCAGGTAAGAAAACCATTTCTTAGGTAAACAGAGTAAGGTACCATGAAAATTTGTTCTAAAATCTACATGTGTGATATATGTAAACTGTAGGCGATGTGTAAACAAATGAGTATGTATGTGTTCCTATAATACTCTATTTATAGACATGAAATCTGAACTTTATATATTGTGTTTGGCAATATGACTGTAGAGGTAGACGCATTCAAAGAAAATGCACATAAATTCATGGAATTAAAAGGGAATTAATGGAACTGGAGAGATAGCTCAGTGGTTAAGAATGCTTGCTGTTCTTTCAGTGGCCCAAGAATTTAGTTCCCAGCAGTCACGTTGGACAGCTCACAACTAACTGTATCTGAAGGTGTCTCTTGGCTTCCTCTGATACCTGTGTGCATGAGCTCAAACACATATACACAAATAAAAGATAAATTTAAAGGAATTAGAAAATATCTTGGATATAAAAGAGTAGAAAATTAGTATACAAAATTATTTTTCTATAAAAGTTTCAAGTTTTTAAAAAGATAACATAAGATCATTGTAAAAAAATCTTTCTCTTCACTGATCTTTTTCTAACCTCTTGAAACAGATGCTTATTCATTAAATTATAGCTTTTGTTTTATAACATATGTAGTTAAATAGTTCCTGCATATTTCTGCTGTAGTCCCCGAGTTTCATCACTGTATTAACATGGTGACAATTTATTATTTTATTATTTATATGTGTGTGTGCATGTGTATGCTACATGTGTGTTAAGTATCCATTGAACGTGAGAGAGGGTATTAGATCCCTTGGAGCTGAAGTTATAGCTGGTTTCAAGCTACCTGCGTGTGTGCTGGGCCCTTAACTCAGCTGCTCTGAAAGACCCATACTCTCTTCTAACTGCTGAGACATCTTTCTAGCACTCACGTTCACAAGTTTTGATATGAAGCTTTACTATAACTTATTTGGATGTTATATCTTCATTAGTATTTTTCTTTAAGTTATTTGAAATTATAATCCTTGTTTTTCAAATGATAGGTCTTTTCTAGTTATCTTACTAATTTTTAATATAGTCTAGAATAGTCTCTGAATATTTTCAGTACTCCATTTGAAAGCCTACGTATATACTTTTTTTGAGATAGGTTCTCACTATATAACTCTGACTGACCTGGAATTTGTTTATAGATCAGGCTGGTCACCAACTCAGAGATCTGCCTGCCTCTGCCTCTCCAGTGCTGGGATTAAAGGCGTATAATAACATGCCCAGTCTTACATTAAGGAAATAGCTCTTTTTTTTTGATTAGGGTAGATATTACTAACCTATTTCAGATTAACAATTGAGTCATAGTGATGTCAGTATGTTTTTATATTTAAAAAAGCCTGTTCCTGCCTTTGTATGTGTGAGTGGGAGTGTGGGCTTATGAATGCCATGACATGTATGGAAGTCAGGACTGCTTTGGGAAGCTGCTTCTCTCCTTCCATTGTGGGTTTTGGGGACTGGGCTGCAAGCATTTTTACCTTAGGAACTACCTCGCCATCCCTGCTGTATTTCTTTAAAAACAGAAAAATTCTGATACTGTTTCATTTTAATCATGAATAATATTGCTGTTTTCATAGAGACAAATGTCTTCCTTTAAACCAGATTATTTTAACTGAAATATTCTTATAGAGATTACTTTTACAGCATACATTAATTATTTTTATTTTTGAATTAAATTGTACAGGATTTGGAGCCTCGTAGATCATGCTTTAATAGCAAGATGTAATATGGAAGAGCCAATTCGCTGTGCTGCTGTAAATGTAGATGGGATCCATCTTGCCCTTGGAATGAAGGATGGGTCGTTCACTGTCCTTAGAGTGAGGTATGCAGTTAGAGTAGAAGCAGAAGCAGTGATTTCTGGGTTTGTTAGTGTGTATAGTACTCACTGCTCTTATCCACTATGCTTTCTTTCCTTCCTCTTTTTTATGTGCTCCAAGTTTTAGTTTCATTAAGTGAATATGAAAAATAGTTTTGTTGGAAAATTAAACTCAAGAACTTTTATCTTTGGGCATTGAGAATGCTTAGCAAACAGGTTGGAGAGATGGCTCAGTGACTAAGAGAACTGCTGTTCTTTATGTGTCTTTATGCAGAGCAACTGGGTTTGGATCCCAGAACTCACATTTGACTTGGTCTTCTGTTTTCTGCATGTTCCTGTACAAATGTAGTACAGAAAACCTCAAGTAAGCACACACACACACATATATAAAGGAAATCTTTTATTTAAAAGGAGAATGCTTCTTACTACAGTGCTGGCTAAGCTGTGAGTGACAGCCTGGGACCCTGACTCCTCCCGATACAATTGTTTTCGGTTGTAAGCCTTCGTTGTTAAGCAAACTCAGGACTCAGAGAAATGGCTGAGTAGGGTATTTGTTTCCATTTTGTATCTTTATGCTTTGACAAAATACCTATGTCCTCTTATTTGTGTAATTAATAAATGCTTAAGGAATGTATTAAAAGACAGCACAGTGGCACATGCCTTTTATTCAAGCAATCCGGAAACAAGGCAGTCGAATTGCTAGGTTCAAAGCCAGTCTGGCCTGCCTAATGAGTTCTAGGTCAGCCAAGGCTACATAGGGAGATCTTGTCTTAAACAGACAGACAATCTGTTTAAACTGTTTCTAGTTGATGTTGCATTACAGGTAGATACATTCATTCTATCCTGTGCAGTCACTGAAAGCAGTGCCGAAGAGCCACAACATACAAAGCAGTGTGTATAGAATCCTTCTTCTCCAGCTCAGTAATCCTCTATTCAGTTGCCCAGGCCAGAAATGATTTATTCATCTTTACTTTGCCTCTCCTGTGTGAGAGTCACTTCCACAGAAGCTGTCAAGTTAATTTCCTTTCTTCCAGCTTTACTGTTACACTCTTTTTTTGTTTGTTTGTTTTTGTTTTTGTTTTTTCGGGACAGGGTTTCTCTGTATAGCCCTGGCTGTCCTGGACTCACTCTGTAGACCAGGCTGGCTTCGAACTCAGAAATCCGCCTGCCTCTGCCTCCCAAGTGCTGGGATTAAAAGTGTGCGCCACCACGCCCAGCTTACTGTTACACTCTTGTGTGGGCTTTCCCATCTCCTCCCCTGATTGATGGAATAGAGAGTAGAGCAGCCCTCCTTACCATCAAAACCACCACCCACTGCTGTGATTGAGATCCATGTTGTTTTAGTGATTAAATCTGTACTTTGACAAGTTCATACACATATATAGTGAATTCTGGTTACGCTCGCTCCCTACCCTGTTTTAGCTTCCTCCCACCTCCATCAACCCTTCTTCATCTCTCTAAGTCTCTTTCCCACACTCATAGCATGTTGCTTTGTTCTCTGACCACTGAGTAATAACCAGGGCCTTCTGTGTGACGGTGAGTTTGGACCTCTCCTGGAGCTCAATGGGGCCATTAGTGGCTACATAACTGAAGATAGTCCCACTCTCCCACAGCCCATAGGTAGCAGGGTGGGTGGAGCCTTCTGTGCCCCTCCTTCATCTGTGGGTGACTATGTAAGACCCCTGATGCTTTTTCTCCTCCAGCACCCTGCATAGCACCCCTGGCACAGCGGAAGCTACAGCAGGGAAGAAGTCTCCAGCTCACTTCCAGCTTTAGTCTAGAGACTCCTTTTAAGTCTCATTGTTGGCATTCATCCTTTTTCCAAAGGCTGAAGTTTGTAATCCTTGACATGCTGTGCAGTGTCCAACTCTCTGATCTGTTTTAATATACCCTAAACAAAATTCCTTTACAACTAGGCTTGATGGTACAGACTTATAATCCTAATTGTTAAGGAGATTGAGGCAGGAGGATTATGAATTGAAAGTCTTCCCGGGCTTGAGTGAGTTCGAAGCAACTTACCTAACTTAGTGACTATAATTAATAGTAGGGTGCTTGCCCAGCATGTACAAGGCTCTAGGTTTGACTAGCAGTGTGAAAAAATAACAGTAGGTTTTTACAGGGGATGAGTTGTAATTTTTCTCTTAAAATTGTTTTTATATACTTCCTATTTGATTTCAATAAAAGTAGATGTCCAGTGCCATTAAATACATCTTTGTTGTGTCACTATCATCTCTGAAACTTTTGATCTTTCTGTGTGGATTCAGCTAGACATAACTGTAGCCATCTTGACTCAGAACTAACATACTGATCCAATTTAACCTCATTTGGTATTTTCTGCATAGTCCCCAGCATATCATAAATAAATAAAGCCTGGGGCTGGCGAGATGGCTCAGTGGGTAAGAGCACTGACTGCTCTTCCGAAGATCCTGAGTTCAAATCCCAGCAACTAGAGGATGACTCACAACCACCTGTAATGAGATCTGATGCCCTCTTCTGGTGCATCTGAAGACAGCTACAGTGTACTTATGTATAATAATAAATAAATCTTTAGGCTGGAGCAAGCAGGGACTGAGTGAGCGAGACAGATCAGAGCAAGTGGAGTTGACCGGAGAGAGCAGAGGTTCTAAATTCAGTTCCCGGCAACCACATGAAGGCTCACAACCATGTCTGTACAGCTACAGTGTACTCATATACATAAAATAAATAAATAAATCTTTTAAAAAAATAGATAAAGCCTGTGGAGTTATTTAGAGCTTTCAACCAGACCTTGGCACTGGGAGGGTACCTGACTCCTTGATGATGAACTTGCTTGCATGATGTCATTTCCCCCTTTTCTCACTCAGGTTGTGAGGATGAACTTTTTGAGCTTTTTTGTTGAACACTTCTGCCAATAGTTCCCAAAATTGCACTCTGCAAACCTGGACTCTGCATGCTCTCCACCCCCTCTCTTTTAGAATCAACAGATAATTAATACAGTTGCTGGGTGTGGAATTTATTGTCCTAAACTCATTAACTATGCTATGTTAGAAATCCTCTGGTAGCAGATTCTGGTGGATTCTGCCACCAGATCTATCAGTCCGCAGTCTACACTTTGCCTGCGTTTGCTTCCCTCACCATCCAAGAGGAAGTGCCCTCCTCCTGCATTTCCTCTTCCTCTCTTGGACCAGAAGGCTTGCCTCCTCACCCAGTGATTGGCTTCCTGTCATCTTTATTATTCAATCAATTAGGGGAGAATTCTGCTACATCTCACCTTTTCTGCCTGATAAAAAAAAAGCAAAAACAAACAAACAGAAAAAAAACCCTTTTCTCCTGGATATGATTGAAAAAAGTCATGACAAGTAAATTACATAGTATGAGGTACAAATGACATCCAGTCTGTCGATCTGTCAATTTAGATAAAGCACTCTACCATCTATCTGACTTAAAATGCTTACAATTCTACACTATTATGTCCTGGTTTATCTTGTATACTATCTGAAAACCATCCTCTCAAATCTATATTATCTTTCTCAATGCTAAACAGCTTGGGTTGACTATGAGACTACAATCAGTCTTCAACCCCATTAGAATTTCGAGAGCGACATAAAATTTACCTGAAAATATAGGAAACCTAACACAACTTCCAGAATGGAAACCAATTGTAGAGACAACTGCCTACCTATACAGTCCCCTGTATTTCAACATGCTGGAGCATCAAATTGGGGCTGTTTGGCCCAGGATCATCCAACAGACCTTTGTAATGCAGAATTATGAAGGATTGGTTATCCTGCCTTGGCAAAGATAATCAGTCGACTATTTTATACAGTGTGTCCCTTTTCTGGACAGTAATTTGTCTGTTGATGAATATGCCTCTCTCTCTTTGCCTTCACTGTATCTTACTAATTTATTGTTAGTGTCCTCGTTTTCTGCTTCTCCTACTGATTTCTGTGTCTGCCATTCTGTATCTACAGCATAGTGCCCACCATTCTTCAGACAGAGCACCCACTATGTGATCCTGTACTTGTTTGCACTGTGTCTTATTCCTGAAGGACCCATCTGCTCACAGATTTACCCTGCTGTGTACCCTTCCTCCATTTAGAAAACATGCTTCTGCTTCTGAGATTGCCAAACTGGAGCATTCCAAATGGCAGATGCAGAGTCTGCATGGAGAGACAGCTACCATGAGAAGTGGTCCTCTCTCCATCCTCTTGCCCATCCTCCCTGCATCTCTGTCCTTCCTACTCCTTCTAGTTTTAAAAGTTTGAAAACTCAGTTGTGTTAAAGTTAAGTGTTAATCAGTTTTTATGCCTGTTACCCAGGCTATTTTGAAAATTCATTTTAAGGCATCCTAGAGAAAATGGCTGAACTCCACTCTTTTTTTTTTTTTTTTTTTTTAATAAGTTGAGCATGGTGATGTATGCCTGTAATTCAAGTGCTTAGAGGCAGAAGCAGAAAGATTGGAAGTTCGAGGCCAGCCTGGGCTACATAATGAGACTGCCAAGAAAAGGGAACATTTAAAATAAAATTCACTAGTGGGGAAAAAAATGAATAAAAACAGTCTAAATGGTTATATAAAGATAGGTGTTGACATGTATTGCCAAAGTGCTGCATTCTTTCATACTTTGCTTACTTCCCAAATGTCAGTTCGCCCATTTGCTCATTACAAAAATGTGTTTGAAAAGTATGCTGTTTAAGAATATTTCACAAATTGAGTATTTACAGTGAACTTTCATCACTAAAAAATATGGCTAAATCTTTTATTATGTGAATAGTAGGGAGCTGTAGGGTACTTAAAAATAAGGTCATTTATGCACTGAAATTTAGCATTTTACTCTTCTACTTTTTTTTTCATACTAGGGTTCAAATCTAAGACTTCATGCTGGGCAAGTGCTGTACCACCACATAATGCATCATCCATTTTTTCTGTTTATTTCTGGTCAGGAAAATAATTATTCCCAGGCAGATACTGCTTACCGTACTTACATGTGTGTCACAGTTTGTACATACTTGATGGAGCCTCTGTGTTTGGAAACATTTTAAAACAATTCTTTTGTGACTTTTACTCAGACTGTTTTTTTTTCTTTTTACAGAGACATGACTGAAGTTGTACATATTAAAGACAGGAAAGAAGCAATCCATGAACTAAAATATTCGCCAGATGGCACTTACCTTGCTGTTGGCTGCAATGACAGCTCGGTTGACATCTATGGAGTTGCTCAGCGTTACAAAAAGGTCGGTGAATGTGTCGGTTCCCTTAGCTTCATCACGCATTTGGACTGGTCTTCAGACAGTAGATACTTACAGACAAATGACGGCAGTGGAAAGCGATTTCTCTACAAGATGCCAGGTAAACTTCCCTAGCACATTGTATATAGAGCATAGACTTAATGGCTGTAGTATTTCAATTTTCAGTAACAGTAAGTTGTAAATTATATTTGATTATAGGTAGAGTAATCTGAGCTATTTCCGGTACCATAGTCTTTTCTATAAGACAGGTATCTTTAGAGTTCTTCCCCACCAGAATATTGAGTTGTAATTGATTTCAAAAGTCTATATGTTTAAAATTTGAGATAGGGTCTCATTATGTTTTCTGGCTAGACTGGAACTGGCTATGTAGACCATGTTGGCCTCAAATTTAGTGCTAGGATTAAAGGCAAGTGCCACATACCCAGCCTTTTGTGATGCTTTTTTTAATGTACATATATTGAACATTATAAAATGATTATCACTATCACACTAATTGGCATATCTGTCACCCAATACAATTATTTTAATTTTCATGTGGAGTAGAAACATTCGAGATCTTTCTTAGCAGATTTTAACCACACCATGAGTAATAGAGTATGAGTAATAACAGTTAACTGTGCTGCAGATTCAGAAAGGACACTCAGAACTCGTCCTACACACTGGAACTTAGAACCCTGGACAGCATCTTCCCATCACAGTGCTCCTCCCAGCTCTTGGAAACCAGCGGTCTAAACTCTTCTTAGTTAAAACTCCACACCTGTGGAAACGACCTTCCACGCCTCCATCTACTGTGATGCTCTCTAAATTAATCACTCTTATAAGAACTTATTTAATAAGACTACTT
>JADRCC010580080.1:0-11029 GCA_019843855.1 Hylomyscus alleni
CAAAGGTCTAGGAATACTAGAAAGAAAGAAAAAAGGATATTAGGGAGCTAGAACAGCTAATTCTAATAGAGAAAAGGAGATCATTGCATGGAAAATAAGTCGAGTCAATAATAAATAAGAGTCGTGAGGTTTAATTAACAAATCACCCAACTGCCATGTATTGCAGGTCTACTGCCAATGTGTATTTCTCATCTACATGTGTAGGTGCAAAGCACTTCCTTGATGTCATTTTTCTGCTCGTCTGTAGATGCTGTTCCATTATTCCGACTATCATTTGCATTTCCTATTCCATTTCCTTGACCCACATTAAAATTAGGCAAGTATGAAATTAAAACTCCAAACATTTTCAAAAGCTATTTCAAATTCAGAGATTTATATCCCTTGCAAAATGGGATTTTGACTTTGACACAAGTCAGGGGAACGTAACATCCCTAACCACATTTCAACACATATAGGGAATCACTGGAGTCATACAGGAAAAAGGTAATTTTCTTAAGTATTTGAAAAGTCCTTTGTGATTAGCTTCCCTGAGTTATTTATGTATAGCGCACTTCACAAATTCTAAATAGGTTGTTTCCCAATAAAGCAAAGTGGATTTTATTTTCATGTGAGGATTTAATTTATTTAATGACATACAGATAGTGGGTAACAGATACCTCAGGCTCTTATTCTGAAATGAGTATAGGGAATGCTGCTCACAGTCATGAAATACCCTCTAAGCCCAATGATAACATGAAAGTCAAAAAGGAACAGTCAGTTGGATGGTCAGACTTTCTTCTACTTGCTCCAAAATGCATAGTAAAAAGAAGTATTTCTTAAATAACTTAGACCACAAAATGCCACTTTGACTAATACTTAGCAAAAAAAACAAATAAATAGAAAAGTTTTTGCTTAAGCAACAGTTCTCTATGAAGAGCCTATAGCATAGCAACAAAACTCTGCTTCATACAAACAAGGAAGGATCTCTTTCCCAAAGAGCTTTTAATTACACTGAGGAAAAAAAAACCTCACATAATAAATCAAAGAACTGTTTTTTTCACATTCACACAGTCAATAAAAAAAAATGAACTGAAGCATAAAAGTGTTTCTACAGATCCTGAGGAGTATATGTAGAGGTGGGAGTGTGTAGGCCGCAGACCTGGGTGGAACCCAGCTTTGACATTGGTGGCTATTTATCAGTAGTCGTACGCCTTAGCCACCCCGAGCTGTAACTTCTTCAGGGTAAATGTGTGAAATGTCTGTGATGACAGGCCTTGTTATGAGGTTTATGTGAAACTGCAGAGTGACTGTGTATAGGAAGTACATGTATAGTAAAGACTACTTCAGAATTTCCCAGTGTACCACGCATTATTGCAGACAATCATTACACTGCACTCTGGGTCACCAGAACTTAATTCTCTCATAGCCAGAAGTTTCTACCTTTGGCAACCTTCTTGACAAAAAAACTGGAAAGTTTTCTTTTTTAATGCCGAATTGTATTCCATTGTGTGTATGTACACTATTAAATTTTCTTTACCTCTGTTTAGACTTCCTTATCAACTTCATCAAGTTTAATAATAGACATGTTAATGCTGTGTCATATATATTTTGCATAGAACATATGCTTAATGATCCAGAAACCCTAATTCTGCTTCTATATCAAGAAGAAAATTAGCACCTCACAGAGACGTTTGCATTCCCATGCCTACTGACTTACTTACTACAGCCAAGATAGCAAAACACCCTACTTGTTCACCAGCGTATGAGTGGACAAGGGAAAGTGTGTGTGTGTGTGTGTGTGTGTGTGTGTATTATTTAGCATTAAGGAAAAACTTCTCCCCACTAATGACAACAGATGAAACTAGAGGACATTATGCTAATAAAGTCAGATACAGAAAGAAAAATACTTTTTAATCTGAAGTACTTAGTTGATTTTTGTTTGTTTATTTTTTGCTGTTTTTTGTTTTGTTTTGTTTTTCAAGTCAAAGGAAGCAAGTCGATAGAGGCACAAATTAGAATAGTGGCTTCCAGGAACCAGTATAGAAGGAATATGGACGTGGATAAACACTGTTGCATGCTACAAGCTTGCTTTAAAATGAATAATCCTGGGTCTCTCCTGTGATTCTGGTGAGTACAGTTAATGCTGTGTCAGATATCTTTTGCATAGATCCCAAGTGTTCTCAACCACATACACAATGTAAACATTTGACAGTCTTCAGAAAAACTGCAGAGATTTTTCAAAAACATAAGTTCAGCCTCTCCTTAGCAATGTTTGTTTTCTTTTTACCCAGTATCAGGCACTCTTCACTTCTCACGGAAGCCTTTCCATGAGCACTAAACTCTCCGAAAGCTATAGAGAAGAAACCACCTCAAGATGCCTAACGTGGCTACAGGTAGACATTTAGTCCTGTCTGAGCTGCCTGCAAACTTCATCTTGTAGATACACACTCTGCAGGATTTAAGCCCACACCCTTACTTTTTTAATTGGTGTATTGCTCTGTGTGTGGGTGCGTGTGTGTATGTGTGTGTGTGTGTGTGTGTAGTTCTTTGATTTATGACATTAGAGTTTCCTCCTCAGCTTAATTAAAAGTTCCCTGGGAAAGACACTTTGGTTTTGATTGTCTCCCTGTCCTCACTGACACTCATCACTTCTGCTCTTAGCTAAAAACTGAACCACAGTCACACAAAATGTCTTATTTGCTCATGATTAGCTTGACTACACAAGGTGTTGCTAAAAAAGATTTTCTCTGTCCTGTTTACTTCTCCATTCTTACACACATGAGTGAATGCATCACTATCAGCCATCCATTCATCTTCATGCATCCAAATATGCAGTATGGAGCAAAGGCTTTTGTTTAAATTCAGTCTGTCTTTCTGGTTCTTGTAGTCAAGTGGCCTAGACTGGCAGCTCTCCTACGTGTTCTCGATGGTGGCATTTGCTTCAGTTATTATTTTGTCCCAGGCACCTGGCAATCATTTCCATCTCTGTCACTGGGGGCTTCCTTGGTTTCAGCTCCATTTGCTAAGGGAGGGAAGGGCCTCTGAGCCTTGTGTCATCACAGGAGACTTTTTCACATCACCACATGAATAACTCAAAGCACAATGTTCTTTATACTTTCAAATGAATCGCAGTTCTGCCTGGATCTTCTTGTCATTTTTATCAAGTTTCAATAATATTTGAAGAGCCATCAAAAGAACTGTGCATATAATCAGAAACTTCCTGTGAGTTTTCAAAGTTATTAAAAATATTTGCAAGGGATTTTACTGACAGTTATGAATTAGCTGATCTTGATGTATAGCATTTCAAACCTCCAATATTCCAAAACATCATGATAATAGCAGAAAATTTAAAAACTAACCTCTCCCCCCCCCCAAAAAAAAAAGAAAACAAAATAAAACCCAGGGCTTGGTCCAGTCAGAGACAGGCGTTAGCACATTCTCTCAGCATGGCTGGGTAAATGAGGAGCTGTATGACTTTGTTACAAAGGACTATCTTTATTTAAAAGCAAAACACACAATGGAAGCCATGTTGCAGATGATTCTGGGCTGCCTATTTGGTTAGCAATGGGCTTTGCTCTGGCCTATGTAGTAAATCAGACAGAATCCTGACCTTCCAGACAACTCACTAAGTGGTATAATTACAAATATCAAGTTAGACTTCATTGCTGAAAAATGGTGTTATTCACTTCCCTTAGAAGTTAATGCGGTTTGTCATTTCCTGGAGCATATCCTCTGATTGTAATGGAAACAACAGGTATCACACATTAATTTTCAAATTAGTAACTAGTGTTAGTTGTTTTCTTTCACTTATTTTTTTTCTTTTAAGATATGTTCTTACTATTCCATCCTGGTTGGTCTAAATTACTCGGTAGATCAGGCTAGGCAAGACTTATAGCAATTCTGGCTCTGCCTCATAAGTGCTTAGATTGCAGATAGAAGCCACCAACCCTAGCCCACCGTTTATTTTCAAATGTACTTGAGGCTAAATTTTTATAGCTCCACTTAGTATTGTAAAAAATACTTGTTTTTTGATGCATTACTCAAATAAAAATATCCTTTCGTTGATGTTAGTAGTTCAGTGTAGAAAAATTTTTAATAAAAATTTTGATAAAAACCACATTTAAACAAGTATATTTTATATATTGATGGATGTTGTCGCACATAAAACTTCCATTTCCAAGTCACACATTCCTAACATCACATTTGTATGACATCTGGAAACAACAAGTTTAGTAGACAAATACGTTTTTGAATAACTTATTTAAACTAGGATGAAAATAGTAATCTACCCTGTACTGTATTCCAGTATAGCCATGAAACTTAATTACATGTTATTTGTTAAGCAGTGTACTCTAAAGAGTTTTTTTTTTCCTTCAAATTTGGGCTTAAAAACTTTAAAAGGCTACTGTTTTCCCACACTCTAATTAAAACCGTGTTATATATGATAGATATATAAGCAAGAATTGTGTGAAGAAAAAAAACCTGGAACAATTTTAAATTCTGGCTCATGTGAGGGAGCATATTTTATTTCTTAATAGTTATGAAGTGGTTCTCTGTAGTAATGCAATAATATGAAAATATCTCTTACATTCTGAGAGTGGAACATTTGCTGGTCTCCACAGCTGGAGTTAATAATATACATTGAAGTCACTTAAGAGTTAAGACTGCTCTCCTTCTGTGTACTCAGCCTATTTGTCTAACCTGCTTTTAAGAGAACAATGTAAAAGCCCACCTTTCTTACCTTGGGTTTCCTATATAATCAGCTTTACAACCTAAGCTAGTACATAGCTGTGATCTTAACTTATGTACTCCTCCATGCCCCGGACTTGGTGTTCTAAAAACCATTTGCCGAAAGCAACAAAAATAGAGGTTGAAAACAATCATATAAAATAGATATCCACCATAAATATGGAACACAATATACAGATATTGCTTGATAAATAATGATGTATAAAATACTGTTTGTTATTTACATCAGTTGTGGTCACTTAGAGTTGGTGACATAATCCCTTCTAAAATTCTATTAAAGATTTAGTAAATTATCTCATTCCTTCTCCCACATGAGGCCTTCTGTGCTGTTGAAAGAATGTATAACAAAGCCCTTTGTAAAGGACAGACACAGAGTCATACGCAGTCGCCCAACTGGCAGAGATGCATACAGAGACCCAGAGACACACTGACACACACACACACACACACAAGGACAGGACAGATTTATAGGACAGCCTTCAGACATGCACAGTAGAGATGACACAGGAACATGAAATAGAGAGAATTAAAATCTAGACCTGATCTTTGTTTAAGGGGAAGGGCTTTTATTTCTTTCCTTAATACGGTGTAAATTTATTATTGGTAACTAAGAATTGATGACTAAATACATTTAATCCCTCCCTCCCTCTCTCTCTCCCTTCCTCTTAGCTGTGTATGTGTGAGTGTGCATGTGTGCGTGTGCGTGTGTGTGTCAGTCTGTCTTTCTGTGGCTATGTCAGATTGTGTATATACATGTCTCCAGAAATGAAGAAAAATGAATACTTTCAGTGAGAAGAAAGATAGTAGTTTTGAAATGAGAAGCTCATTGCTAATCAACAAGAACTGCGTCTATTCTAGGCACAACAGGCAGAAAGATGGCCTGTTTAGTGTGTCAACTTTAAGAGGCCATCTGGTCATCAGTCTGGAATTTGGCCATCTCTTTTATGCATAAGATGTTAAAATGGTAACACAAGGAAAACAAAATTTATGAAACGAAATAGATATAGTTAGTGTTTTAGATATGGCCACTGTCCCCTATTCTAACTATACTTTCACAATAACATGTCGTTCTAGAGCTGTGAGTTAAGACCCATTTAGCAATATTCCATCTTCAAAAATACTTACATAATAATTCATAACAGTAGCAACAAAAACAAATTTATGGTTGCGAGTCACCACAACATGAGGAACCATATTAAGGAGTCCAGCATTTTGGAAGGTTGAAAACCACTGTCTAGAAGTTTTGCTGTGTTCAAATTAGAAAGAGGGGTTTTCTAGAGAATTATGGAAAAATATAAAAACTAGTTAATCTAACAAGCCATAAAAACCTCTTAGGGGGGAAGCAGGTGGTTTCAGGCAGTGAAAGCAACGCAGGCAGATAAAGGGCAATCCACTGAGACTTTTTATATGACAGTCTGTGAAGTGGCACTCTTGTATATATTCTATATGGAAACTTATTAATAATTCTCTTAGCTATGGTGTCTATTGCTGTGAGAAAACATCATAACCAAAAGCAATGTGCAAAGAAAAGGGTTTATTTCATTTTACAGCTTGTATTCTGTTATCCAGGGAAATCAGGGGAGAAACTTGGAGGCAGGATCTGATGCAGAGGCTATGGAAGAGTGCTGCTGGCTTGGTCCCCGTGGTTTTCTCAGCTTGCTTCTCATAACATCTCCCCCAGATAAGTTCCCATGAGCCTAAGCGTTACTCATCCACATACATTTATTCTTGTATGAAAATATACATATTTTAAAATACTTTAAAATATCTAGATCAAATAAATCTAGGGAATGACTTCCCCACTCCAGTGTAATGCTATTTACCAGTATGAGTCGGCTTTTCACCACTGTGATCAGATACCTGAGAAAGTTTATTTACAACAGGAAAGATTTGATTTGGTTCAGGGTTTCAGAGATTTCAGGCCTTCAGATACTGGTCATTGGTCTTTTGATTTATGAATCCATGAGAAGGCAGAACATGATAGTGGTGGAAAATGTGATGGAGGGACCTAGTTTATGGTGGACAGGTGAGAGAGAGAGAGAGAGAGAGAGAGAGAGAGAGAGAGAGAGAGAGAGACAGACAGACAGACAGACAGACAGACACAGACACAGAGACACAGAGACACAGAGACACAGAGAAGAGACAGAAACAGAAAGACGGGAGACAGACAGAGGCAGACATAGACAAAGAGACACATACCGAGAGAGATTACATGACAAAACACCAATTCACTACTTTCTCGAGCTAGGCTTCACTCTCTAATATTTCCAAAATATTCCAAAGAAATATCACCAGCTATAGACCTAACTTACAATACATAAATTCAGGGGTATGAGAGAAAGGTGCTGCTTTTGTATTCAAATGGTGACATGTAACTATTGTTTGACCCCTTCCCATTTGGAAAGACTACTGAGATCAATATAATTTAATAAATGGCATTGCTTTTGTACCCAAGTTTGTACCCATCATTGTCTCTCCATTACGTAGGCAGCATGTACGTCCCCCAAGGCTTTCACACTCCACGGATTTCGTTTGACATGGTTATTGATTCATCTGTGCAAAAGCAAGCTCACCTCTGGATCTCGTGACCAGAGGTGACCACACAAGTATTAGCCGAAAAAAAAAAAAGCATTCCAAAGCAATTAGATTTTCTATCAGAAACATATTCCACTGTTTTGGAATCTGCAGTTCCTTTGATCTAGCTATTGTACACGCAAGATGGGTTAGCACACCATGGAAATAAAGTTTGCAAGTAATGGGTCCAAGATGACCCACAAGTCTGAAACCTGAAATATATCAAATGAAAGCATAGCTATGACAAGGTACAGAGTTAATTTTATAAAGCTCACACATTTCTGTTCTAAGTGTTGGCAGACTTCGTCCCATATTTTCAGGCACCTTCCAGTTGACTTTTAATCATTGCTCTTGTTAGGAAAATGTTTTCTTCTGACACTCAAGGCTAGTTAAATCCTCCATAGTTAAAGTAAAACCAATTATATCAAAGCACAGCTTAAATTTTCTCACTGTCACAATATCCCCCGGGAAACATTTTGAGAAGTTTATAACTTGGGCATTAGCTTAAAATTTTTACCATTGTAGTAAAAGCCACAGAAGGAGGAACAAAACTTTCTAAAACCTTTACAATTGCAACGACAGCACCATCATCCATGATCTCAGGGAAAAAATATGATTCCTGCAGGACAACTTTCTAGTGTCCATTCATATATAGCATGGATTTTCAAAGATAATTGATTTCCTTTTTTCAAGATACCTTTGATTTCACTTCAATAGGAAGGTTGTGGACAATGAAATTGATTTCTGCTTAATATTCACTATTATTCACTACAAATGAACTTTCTCTGTCTCCTATTTAGGGACAAGCAACATGACCGGGAACCCAATCCTGGGTGATAACCCATCTTCATAAAGGATTTAGGCATAAGATAATATGTCAAACCAAGGCATACAATTACTTTATTTAATCAACCATTTAGATTCAGATTCCAATTTAAACAAGCACGAATTATTATATATAAGAAATCATTAATTGAAATAAAAGAAACACATGTAGAAACAGAATAAACTGGTAGCAAGGGGACACATATGGGACTCCCATATATTGTACTCTACAGTTTAAGTTATACCTATATAGATAGTTTCTGAAGCATTTGGGTAATGCTTAGAGTAAAATGAGAAACTGTGCTTAAAGAAGTGCTTCAAGAATTTGATAGAATTTTCTACTCAATGATTTCTTTAAAATTTTTCAGTAGAAAATGATGACTATAAAATAGTCACTGAGGGCTGGGGAAAAAAATAAAATAGTCATTGATTCTTAATTTTATTATATAAACCACTTTAGGATATTTCAATAGAAAGATATAAGACGAATTGGATTCTACAACACCAGCATGCAATTTGGTGCCGAAAGTGAATAACAATGCATTGTATTCTTGAAAAATGCAGACAACAGATGTTAAAGTGTTCTCACCAGGAGGAACACAAGTCTGTGAGGTGGAGCTTATGCAAATTATCTGGGTTTACTTAGGCCACATCTATGCAAATTTTAAAACAAATAAATAAAGAAAACCATAATTGTCAGTCTTCTTCCCAAGAAAATCATGAACAAAAATATATATACATAGCACTCTGAATTGTGAATATGATTTCTGAGAAGTCAAGAGTTCCTAAACATTGCTGCAAAATCTTCAATGACTCATACTTATTTCATAAAAACCACATCTTAATACTTCTTCTTTCTCAGGGTCTTTATATTATAATCTCATACTTAGTCCCTAGGATTTTATATTCTCAATGAAATTGTTTAACATAATCCTCCCCTTTCCAACCACAAGACAATCTCATTAGGAATTCATATCCTTTATATTGCGGGTACAGAGGAGATGCTTTAAAAACATGTGGTTCTTGATGGAAAGAGAGGTGCAAATGACTGACAGCAGTGTGGTGCAAGTCCTTCCTTACCTGTTGTGCTTGGAATGGAAATGCAATCTTCTTAGATGTCTCTGGTCCTTGCCTTCACTGCATCTTCCCTCTATTAACTCAGGAGCTGCTTCATGGCCCTGTGGTGTTTTATAGCACCATTGCTAAGCTTGCCCTGCAGTCAGTTGGATTTCAGATTCAGTGGGCCAAATCCATACACTTACAGGGAGAAAAGTTGAGAGCAAATTTTAGAGCTTTAGAGAAAAGCCCTGCTTATTTTTTTATTTCTCTTTGGCCTAATAGTCCCTCATTTACATTGCCTCATCAAGTGCTTTTCCCTACAAGTCTGACTGTAGGCCAGAAAACTACCAGACAAGGACAGGAGTTACCACGAGGCCTCCTTCAACATAGGCCATGTGGTTCAAATGTGTACTTGTATCAGAGACTTTCACTGCTCTTTCATTATAGCAAAGTACATCAGTTACACAGACCATTAGCCTTCTCAAATTCCCTGAAAACCAGTAGAAACACAGCTTTTGAGGCTACGCATCATAAATCTCAGTGTCTTCATCTTTTAATCATGACTTCATATTCACTTCCTTATTGCACGTGCCAATATGCAACGTCACATGACTATTTTAGCTCTCTTGAATTCAGCCACCAGCTAAAAACAACAACAACAGAAATAAAAATCTTTAAGGATGTTCTAAGCTCCTGGACATGAGGAGTTTATGATACGCTCATGGACCTAGTCTTTACTGCCCTTTGTAGGTTTTGTTGCAGATGAATGTCAAGAAGAACATAGACAAGCAAAAGACCTTTAGCAACTTACTTCTAGCCTTTTACTCATTCTTATAAAGTCTATAGGCTCTACTCCTACCCACCATGTTATTTTTTTTTAAATGAAATGTTGACATTCTCATGTAGATATCACTTATTCTACAATTTATAAGGTCATTGCAGAACTCATTCTTAGAGACCTAGATGATAGGATAGGAGGGTGTAACAGTTGTGTGCCAACCACAGAGATGCCTCAGTAGGCTTTGATATTGACTTACAGGCCAATGGGTGATAATGGTTGGGGAGTGACATAGGCATTCTGGCCAAGGCTTCTGGCTGAAGTATTGTCTGCAGTTGTCATACAAGGATGGGTCTGCATTGAATCATGAAGTTTAACAACTGGAGGACACTTTGAGAAGAACCATAATCACTAGATCAGAAGAGATTGGTCAACAAGCCTGAGACAAATATAGTCTATTAGGAAAGGGAAGTGCTGTGACTTAAACATACTAACCATCTAAAATACACATTAAAAAATCAGGAAAACAATAGGACTATAGAAAAATATAGTATTAGAATCAACGTTGAATAGATTTTAAAAAACAGACTCACCCTAGGCCTTTATTTATGACTTAATGAACAGAGAAATATTTGCCTTCTCAAATCCTAGTGATAACCTAAAAATGGACTTTTTACAATACATAGTTTTTGAAATTATAGTTACATAATTTCCCCTTCCTTTTCTTCCTTCCAACTCCTCCCATTACCCCCTCTACTTGCCTTCTGAATCCTCAAATGTTTTACATATTTAAAATATGAATCCATTTATAGTTGACGTGTGAATACACACATACACACATACACACTCATGCACAAACATATGTGCATCATACAAATAGGTATATTACTTGTATTATGCATTCAAGGCTGACCATTTGGTACTGGATGACTGATTGGGGTGTTCTACATAGGAAATGCTATGTCTCAAACTCTCAGCATTCCTGAGTTACCTGTAGCACTTTGTCTAGGATTGAGGGCTCCTGAGCTTTCATCCTTTCATGTTAGCATGTCTGCTGTTGTCTTC